>PVKS010007068.1:0-55704 GCA_004027875.1 Aplodontia rufa | reverse complement strand
TCCTCCTACTTTAAATTTTTAAGTGAACTGCCATAGTGTCTTTTACAGGAGTTTCATCTTCCCAGGAACAATACACCAGGGTTCTAATTTCTCCATATCTTCACCAACACTTATTTTCTGTTTTTTAAAAAAAAATATATATAAATAAAAGCCATTCTGGTAGGTGTGAGATAGTATTATCTCATTTTGGTTTTTTGATTTCTGTTTCTAATGGTTAGTGATACTGAGCATTCTTTCATGTGCTTTTTGTGTTCCTCCTTTGAAGAACTGTCTATTTGAGTCCATTACCCAATTTTTTTTTTGTGGGGAGGGGATACTTAATCTTTTTTTTTGTCTACTTCTTTCTCTTTCATACAAAGGGTGCTCTACCACTGAGCTGCATCACCATCCCTTTTTAAAATTTTTAGACAGGGTTTTGCCAAGTTGCCCGAACTGGCTTTGAACTTGGGATCCTCCTGGCTCAGCTTCTCAAATCTCTGAGATTAACAGGTGTGAACCACCATGCCTTGACTTTATTTTTTATTGTTATTGATAGCATGTATGAAGTTTTTGAAAATTTGTGAAATTCTTGCTTTGGGACTTGATGCTTGTCTCATGACCTACAGTCAGGTCAGTGTTTGCAAAAGGATTCATTTTACCTTTGAGGAGGCAAAGCTGTTTTTAGCCTGTTTCTTTTTGTAAAATTATTTCTTAAAATTATTCATTGATATTAATTGTTCAAATTAATGTTTTTCGCTGTAACATTTCCATACATATATACATCCATTGTACTTTGATTGTATTTCCCCCTGCTATCCTCTCTTGTCCCCATCCCCCCCATGCCTTTCTTTTTTCTACTAGCCCATTTTCTATTTTCAGGTCATCTATTTTTTGTTTGTTTTTAGTTTCCACATATGAGAGAAAATATGTTACTAATTTTTCTGTCAGGCTAATTTCAGTTAACACTGTAGCCTCCAGTTCCATCTATTTTCCTGTAGATGACACGATATCATTCTTCTTATGGCTGAATAAATACTCTTTTGTGTATACCATATAATTTTTTATCCATTCATCCGCTGATGGGCACTTGGGATGATTCCGTATCTTGGCTGTCGTAAATAGTGCTGCAGTAAACATGGATGGGTATACAGGTATCTCCTGTGTGTCCTGACTTTATTTCCTTTGGGCATATACCCAGGGATGGTATAACTGTATTCTGTGATCTATTTTTAAGTTTTTTGAGGAACCTCTACATTTTCCATACTGGCTGTGCTTATTTGCATTACCTATATTGAGTGTATAAGGGTGCAGAAGCTTTTTAATTTGATGTAATGCCATTTGTCAAATCTTTTATTTCCTGACCTATTGGAATCCTGTTTAGGAAATTGTTGCCTGTGCCAGTATCTTGAAGTGTTTTCTCTCTAGTAGTTTCAGAATGTCCGCTCTTATGTTAAGGGTTGATCTTTTAAGTTGATTTATTTTATAGGGTGAGAAATAGTGATCTACTTTGAATTTTCTACCTGTCATTATCCAGTTTTCCCACAACCAGTTGTTAAAGAACATCCCCGAGGGTTGGTTGGTTGGTTCTTTTGTTTTTGTCCTTTGCTCATTTTTGAGTTGGATTTTGTTGTTGTTGTTGTGTTGCAAGAGTTCTTTATATATTCTGGTTATCAATCCCTTATCAAATATGACTCTGAAATATTTTCCCTTCCTCTGGGTTGCCATTTCATTCTGTCAATAGTATCCTTTGATGTACAAAAGATTTCAATTTTGCTTAAGTCCCGTTTACCTATTTTCTGTTTTGCCTGTGCTTTTAGTGTCCTGGAGTATCAGAGTAAGCCCAAGTGTATATATAAGAGAGAGACTGGAATGTTAATTATAAAAAGACATATGGTGATGGAAGCAGAAGTTTTAATAATGTGGCCAGGAGCCAAGGAATGTGAGTAGCATCTAGGAACTGGATTAGACAAGGAATGAGTTCTCCCCAGGAATGCAGGCTTTGATTGCACCTCTTTGAGACCTGTTTCAGACTTCTGACCTCCTGCACTGTAAAATAAATGTGTGTTATTTTAAGCCACAGAATTTGTGGTAATGCATTGCACAGTGATAGGAAAATAATAACACCTACACTCAGAAGAGAGACTGAGAGTGCAAAGATGAGACTTTGATAGAATTGACCTCTGCTCAGTTTGGTTTGGACAGTGCATTGATTCTAGTTCATTACTGAGTCACCAAGATTTGCACGCTACGATCTCTTCAACAGAAATTTAAGGATTAGTAGTATAACTGGGGGTTTTGTACTGCTGCCACTGTTGAGTCAAGAATTAATATTCATCATTCTCTTTCACCACCTTGTCTAGATTTCCCTTCTGCTAGGCCAGCAGTTGAGCTGTCTTGATTATTACTCCTAGACTTTCATCCTTTAGGGATTTGAGCCCTCGGTTGCCTTGCTGCTTTTGTACCATGTTACTGCGATTTCCTGTTTACCATATTACCAAGCATGGAAACATCCTGAGTTCCAGACAGGATTGCTCCTCTCATTGGGTACAGTAACTCCCAATGAGTCAGTATCAGTTTGCACTACTAGTATATTTATTCCTTTCTTCCTTGCTTGTCCATCAGCATGAGGTGCCCAAATGTGACCTAGTGGTATCTGATGGTTGTAGCTTTATGCTCAGTGGATTCCTTTACTGTATGTCCTTTGTGGCCTCCAGTGGAAGCATTCCCCTTAAGACCTCTAGTATAGCAGAGTTTCTTAATTGCGGGAATGGGAAACTGACATTCCATAAATGAGTTTACTGGGAATGATAGTGAAAAAAGTCAGTCCAACTTTTACTGTTGGTTTCTGACTTGTGCTTTCTAGGTATTAGGGATGTAGCACCACATCCACTGTTCAGTGCATGTACTGTATATCTTTCTTTTTTAAAGGGAGGACAGTGAGAGAATCAATTTTTACTGAATATCAATTATTATTGAGTTTTCCACATAACTTTTGTTGCTCTGACACTTACTTGCGTACGTGAGTGCTGGGGTTTGAACCCGTGTACTTGAGCATGCCAGGCAAGCGCCGTAACCGCTGAGCCACCGCTCCAGCCCCCATATACTATATCATAAATACCAATGGGATGACTTTTTATTTGAGCTCTTAATGTGTCTCTTATGTGGTTAGTCTGGCAGTTTCAGGGTGTTGTGATATATAGTAGGTTCTGTGAAGGCCGTGGTCAAATGCTTAATGTTTATTCCTCATTACTTAATAGATCTTTTGACTTGAGGTGATGTAAAGGTGGATCCCATGTTGGTAAAGCAAATGTTTCGAAGCCATTGAGATAATACTGTAAGTGCTGAGAGATAATCTGGATAGGGAAGGCCAACCTATTACTAAAGTAAGTATTAGTTCTGCTTACCCTAAAATGCAACGGTCCCAACCTCATCATGCTCACCTGTTCAGCTCTGTATCTGATCAGCTGCTAGTTGCATTCTGCAGTGATCCTAGTATTAGAATTTTGTCTCTTCAGACTTTTTTTTTTAAGAGGGATAGTGAGAGAGAATCAGATTTTTAAAAATATGATATAAGCTTTAATTGCTTACATTTTACTGAGGAAAAACTTGAGGTACATTTTAGTACATATTATTTGTATTCAGAATGAGTTTAAGATTAGGGTTTCTTCAAGAATTTTATTCCGAGAAAGAATGATATGATATGCTTATTGGCAATGTTAAGATAAATTCAGGTAATTCCATTAAAAACATTATCCAGATGCCTAGAGAATCAATTTTTATTTAGTTTTTCACAAGATCTCACTAAGTTGATGAGGTTGGTCTCAAACTTGTGATCCTCCTACCTCAGCCTCCTGAGTAGTGAGATTTACAAGTGTGCCAACATGCCTGGTCTTAATTTGTTTTCTGTGGAAAGAAATGAGTGAGGCAGTTAGGCAAACTTGAGAAAATTCAGGATAATATTGTTTGAATAATTATAGTAGATTTTTCCTCTCAGCACTTTAAATATATGGGTCCACTACTTTCTGACCTGATTATCTGTTGATGATCTTGTTGAGAATCCCTTGTTTGTGATGAGTTTTGTTTCCTATTCAAGATTCTCTCTACTTTTGACAAATGCATCTTGGTATGGATCTCTCTTGAGTTCATCTTACCAGTTTGGAGTCCCTTGAGCTTATATTCATGTCTTTGATCAAATCTGATAAGTTTTTGATCATTTCTTCAAATCTCATGGCCGCTTGCGTTTCTCCTTTTGTCATTCTCATATTGCGTATGTTGGTATTTTGTCACAGATCCTGTTGCTTTCATTGTCCTTCCTTCAGTCTCTTCTTTCTGTTTCTCAATTTTGATATATTGTCCTAGTTTCACATGTTCTGATTCTTTCCATTGCTCAAATCTGCCTTTGAATCCCTCCAGTGAATTTTTAATGTTATATTTTTTGGTTCTAGAATTTCTTTTGGTTTCCTTTTCAATTTTTATCTCTCTACTAATATTTCTATTTTGTTCATATATTATTTTCCTGCCTTTTCCCATGTCTCCCTTTAGTTCTTTGAACACCTTTTAGACAGCTGTTTTAAAGTCTTTGTCTAGTAAGTAGGCTTGTCTCCTTGTCCTCTCAGAAGATTTCTGTTGGCTTATTTTTTACTTTTGTAGGTCACATTTTCCTGTGGTATCTTTTATGCTTTGTTTTTGAAAACTGCACATTTGAATCTCATAATGTGATAACTGTAGGAATCAGATTCTCCTCCAGGTTTGTTGGAATTTTTTTCTATTTGCTTGCCTGCCTGCCTACCTGCCTTCATCTTTTCCTCCATCCCTCCCTCCCACCTTCTTTCCTTCTTAAATTTTTAAATGTTTTATTTATTTATTTATTTTAGGGCTGAGGACCGAACTCGGGGCCTTGCGCATGCTAAATGTTTTATTTTTATAGGTGATCTTTGTGCTGGGGATCAGCCAGAAGTATAAACTTAAGTTTTTTTGTGTGTCTTTTTTTAGCTGGCACCTTTTCCTGGGCATCAGTGGTGAGTTTCTAAATTCCTCTAACTATGCTTTTGAATGCTCTGGTCCTTTAATGTCTGACTCCCACAAGGGGAAAAAGAAAAATGAAGGGGAAAGGAAAAATAAAAGGCCCTGACTCTTTTAAATCTTCTTTAGCCCAAGGAGTGAAGCAATGACTTCCTGCCCCTGTGTCAGTGATGAGAAGCAGCAATCAGCTGTCAGAACACTGCTTCCTGATATTTGGAGGCCAAGGTCTTTATTGAGCACCCTAGTCTCCAACAAGCTGTGGAACACATATATGGCTTCTTGAGTGTTGGAGGGTGGGTAGTCAGTCACCGCTAAGTAAAGAGCTGAAATTAACAGCAGTTTGTTTCCTAGCCTTCTCCTGGAACTGTCTTGGAAGAGACTCCAGAGTTCCAAAGTAGTTAAGTCAGAGTACGTTAGTGCAATTGTTTTTTGGGTGGGGAGACAGATTCTTGTTGCTTTCTACTCTGCTATCTTTCCAGAATCCTTTTCTAACTTTTTAAGTTCCAGTAGAGTTAGACGAATTCTTAACTTTTCCTCCCTTGATTTTGGAACTCAAAAATAGTAAGTTCACTTTAACCCAGAACAAATACATTTGAGACCTTTTATTTAGCTTTCAAATCTAATGTGAGCAAGCATTTAAAAAGGAATTCACTTTTTTTTTCTTCTTTTTTAGAAGACAGCTGAATGCTTCCAACTAGGAGAAGGTGTTGACCAGAAATAGTGAGGTCACAGTAGAGGCTACTTTAGGTGAACTTTATTACAGCTTAGGTGGTGGTAGTAGTGAGATACATGGATTTATTTGAATCCTGTTAAGAAGGTAAGAGGATAACTATAGTGGTTGCTCAGCAGTTGGAGCGCTTACCTAGTATGCGCAAGGACCCAGCTTCAAATCCCAGCACCATATACATACCTAAGTGTCAGAAACAAAGGCCAGATGAAAGAAATAAATATTGATTCTCTCTTCCTCTTTCTAGTCTTCCTTTTTCTTTTCTTTTTTTTTTTTTAAAGGTTCAAGGACATGATTTGAGGATTGACTTTATTAGAGTTCTTTAATCCATATAACTGAATTAATGATTGTGCTGTTTCCAGAGTTATAGAACACAGAAGCAAAATGTCAGGAGGAAAGATGTTTGGAGTGTTACTGTATGTGAGAGACAACACCTGTTTGAATCTCAGGAATGGACTAAGAGACACAAAATATAGCAAAAAGTGAGGCTTTACGGCCAGTCTTGCAAGATGTCATGTCTGTGGGGAGGGTGCTGGCATATCCCAGAGCAGCTCTAATCAGGAGTTTGTCCCCTACTACACAAGGTTCCTTCCCCAGTTCCTCATTGACTAAGTACTGTGGGGAGGACAAACTTCCCAAACGTGGCCTAGGTTTTACTGATTCCTATTGGGTTATTGAAAGAAATACACCTTTGGTTGTTCACGCTTGCCTTTGTTTTCTTATAGCAGGAAGGCCTTTGGGATTGAGTGTCTTTTGGCATGTAGGCAGTTTCCACTTTGCTCTTCCCTCCTGCTGCTTTTCCCAAGTAATTTTACATTGAAGACTATTCTCTCTCCCACTATTCTGAAAATGGACCATTAAACTTTCTATTTTTCACACTGTAAAATAAAACACTTTCATAGCTAGGATTTTAAAGTAATAGTGTACTTGTTCCCTGTGACACTGAAACATCTTATAGCATATATGGGCCAAAAGGATAATGAGAAGCATGATGATTTTTTAAAAAAATTTTTCCGTGGTGATGCTGGGAATTAAACCCTGGTCCTTGTTCATTGTAAGCATAATAAGTTCTATCACTTAACTGTATGCCCATCTCACAATAAACTTTAATAGCTTTTACTGTTAAAGTCCTGATATCATTTTTTAATAAAAGTTACACAAGCACATGGAAGACAATAGGGGGAATTAGAATTAATGGTGGCAGTTAGTATGAAAAATACTTACCTGCTATGATTAATAATAAATTAAATATGCCTGAAACTTCAGGTGACCACAACCTTTACATACAGAAGAATTTGGTTGCTGAAAGAGTTGACAAAATTTAAACCTTGTTAATAGAGTAAAGCTTGAGGAAATGATAGTTCTGCTGTCCTTTCTACTAGCTGTTTGGAAATAAGTACAACTTGGAGTGACACTTTAAGAGACACAACAATTAGGGCTAAAGAGGTGGCACAGTGGTAGAGTGCTTGCCTGGAATGTGTGAGGACCCAGGTTCGATCTTCAGCATTGGATGTATATATGACTAAGTGAATGAAAAACAAAAACTAGATGGGAAATATGAAATTAACTTTTTTTCTCTCTCCCACTCTCTCGTTCTCTTAAAAAAGAGAGATACAATAATTAGATTAAAAGAATAATGATCCAAATAATAAAGGATTGGAATTATGACAAACTTAGAAAACAAAGCAAAATTGAGTTTTTTTAATTTAAAAAATTTAAGGTGAAATTTAGATTATACTTTGGTGTTTATAAAAAGACTTTTTTTTTTTTTTTTTTACATTAATCGAGTTCAGTTTCCCTGTTTTGCAGAAAATAAGAGTTTCAGGGAGGTTGATATGACATACCTCGAGTCATAGCTAATGGCAGAGCAGTGACTAGAACCCAAGTGTGTAGTGAGAAAGGAAATTGAATGTAAGTAATATGTCTATACTAGTAATATCAGTAATATGTCTATATTTTCATTAAATTTAGAAAGTATCTCTTGATTTTCTCTTTATAGACTATTGTCTTGGTAAAATTACATATCCAAATTTGGTGTTTTTATTATCACGACCATGTAAACCATATATTACGTAGCTGATCTACCTCCTCTGATTAAATTTCCTTCCTTGTATAACTTCTTAAAATTAATAGTTTTCATTGTAAAAATTTAGTAATGGCTTTTTTTTTTTTTTTTAAGAGGGACAGAGAGAATCAGTTTCACTTAGTTTTTCATCTGGCTCCTATATTTCTTTGACACTTAGTTGTGTATGTGGTGCTGGGGTACAAACCCAGGTGCTTGCATGTGCTAGGCAAGCGCTCCAACCACTGAGCCACCACTCTAGTTCTTTGATGTTTTTTGTTTGTTTATAAGAGCAAGACTGGCTTGACATACCAGTCTTCTTTCTTGTTCCTTGGCTCAGTCTCCTCCTACTTTATAATAGCATTTGTTGAATGAATAAGTGAATGAATTTTAATATGCACAGTACTTTTTGCCTTTGTCATAATTTTTTTTCTCATATTGGTGATGTTTTCAAAGTGTTATTTCCAAAAGTGAAGAGAATAGATGGTTTTTTATTTGACCTGTATTTTAAAATCCTTAGTTTTAAGTTGCCTTTATTTCTACTGACCTAACCTTTATTCTGTTTTCCTAGTGGTTTTAATTTGTTTCACTTGTAGTTTCATTAGTTAAGACTGATTAATAGTAAAAATTACTTTAAAAGATACTGGGACTTTTTAAAAGTTGAATAAAATAAAATCATCTTATGAATTGTCTTTTACTTATGGCATATCAAAGTTAGTTATTTAGGGATTTTTCTCCCTTATTGTTTACTGAGAGATTTGTAACCCTGCCAGACTTCCGGACTTAGTCACTTGGGTATTGTTACTTAGCTGATTCTTATCAGAAACAGGAAATTGTCAAGATATGTGTTAAAGTACAGCAGATTCTAAAATTGCTTTTGTAGCAGCATGACAGATTTCCCTTTAGAAATTTTTCTACTACTAGCTGGTTCCAAAACCAGCTTGCCAAAAAGGTTCTATTTCTTATGTAGCAAATAGTATCCTTCCTCAGAGTTTACAAATCATATACAGTGTGATAAATGATTTGACAAACAATATCATTAATACATAGCTCTGAGAAAGAACATGTTTTTAAGTATGCTCTGGCATTCACATATTTAGATTGGTGGTTCTCTAAGGGTTTCTAAAGTGGATCTTTTAGGGGGTCTACAAAACCAAAATCACTTTCATAATACTAGGTATATTAGTTTTCTTTTTCACCCTGGGTAAGTCTAGAGGCTGCATGAAATTCAATGATAATTGTATAAGATGTCAACATTTGAAAGATATGCAAAACTTGGTGAATGTATATTAAATAATGGCAGCTCTCATGCATGGATCATGGCCTATTTATTTTTTATTGATTCAGCACAGTCTTGCATATTAGAGGGAACCGTTGTTACATATTCATGCATACATAGATAATTGACAAAGTAAGTTAAGCCTCGTCCTTGCTCCCCCACTTCGTCTGATCTCAAGTCTCCTCTGTAATATTCCCATGCTATAGATAGAAATGAGCATATGTATGTGTTATTAATTATTGAAATTTCTGAGTTTATATTCCTGCCTGAGAATAGTTTGGATTCTCATGGGAGTCGAGTATATCCAGCCATATTAATAACCCCCCTTTCCCCCCTTCCCCCCCTCCCTCCTTCTCTGCCTCTCTCTTCTCCCACCTTCACAGTTACAGTTGCCCCAGCTTATGTGAAATTTCAACTTTGGTGGGTTTATTAATTAAACTTAGCTAATTTTCATCCTCTCTTAGAAAGTAGGCCTATTTAAAGTAAAAGACAATGAATTTTTTTCTCTACATTTGTTTTAATTTATACTATAAAAATTCAGTTTTTGGTGTGCATTAGGTTTCTTTTTTTTTTTTTTTTTTAACATGCTTAGAAGTTATATGTTCCCTACCACAATCTAAATACAGAGCAGGTCCATCATTCCCTCTTAAGAAAATGGTGTAGAGAGTCAAGCCCTCTCTCACCATTAGCCTTTGACAATCACTAGTCTGTGTGGTTTGTCTTTTCCGAATGTCATATGTAGCCTTTGAGACTGGCTCTTTCATTTAGCATGATACATTTATGATTCACCTCTGTTTTGTTGTATTCTGTTTTATGGATCAACTGTAATTGGTTGATCCATTACACATTAAAGGGCATTTGTGTTGTTTCCAATTTTTGGTGCTTGTGACTTAGAGCTGTTATAAATACTCAAGTACAGGTTTTTGTGTGAACCTGGGTAAACATGCACGGTGGCTGAGTATTTTGCATTCCCACCA
This sequence comes from Aplodontia rufa, assembly GCA_004027875.1. Classification (NCBI taxonomy): domain Eukaryota; kingdom Metazoa; phylum Chordata; class Mammalia; order Rodentia; family Aplodontiidae; genus Aplodontia; species Aplodontia rufa. The sequence goes on along the minus strand of PVKS010007068.1, from coordinate 45,658 downwards.
CCAGTTTCCATTGTTACGTATCCTTATTGGCATCTGGTACTGTCGGTTTCTTGTTCTTTTTCTCTTTCTCTTCTTCTCTCTGAGCCTTTTAGTTGCTTTGTAGTGGTATCATTTTGTGGTTTGAATATGCATTTCTGTAGTGTCTAATGATGTTGAGGATTTCTTCATGTGCTTATATGCTATCTATATTTCTTTTTTGGTAAAGTATCTATTTTGCCCATTTTAAAATTGGGTTGCTTGTTTTCTTATTGGCGGGTTTTGAGAATGCTTCATATATATTCAGAATATAAATTGTGTGTCAAATATGACTTCCAGAATTTTCTCCCAGTCTGTGGTTTATTTTTTATTCTTTCATCAGTGTCTTCGGGCAAATTTTTACATTTTTATGAAGTACAATTTATAAATTTTTTTCCTTTCAGGTCTGACTGTTTTGAGTTAAAATTTCGTCTAGACAATGAGCTTTTAAAGGTCCAGGCTCACTTTTTTGCGTATGAATATGCAATTGTTCTAGCATCTTTTTTTTTTATAAAGAGAGGGACAGTGAGAGAGAATGACAGAATCAATTTTATTTAGTTTTTCATGTGGCCCTCACTGCTCCATGACTTCATTGGGTACGTGGTGCTGGGGTTTGAACTCCAGCACATGCCAGGCAAGCGCTGTAATTGCTGAGCCACTGCTTCAGCCCTGTATCATTTGTTAAAAGGATCATTTTCCTTTGAAATGTCATTATACTTTTGTCAAAAATCAACTGGAGGGGCTGGAGTGGTGATTCTGCAGTTGCTGTGCTTGGCCTGGCATGCGCAAGTAGGTGAGTTCAAACCCCAGCACCACATACATGGTGAAGTTTAGGAGCAGCAAAGGCCACATGAAAAACTGAATTAAATTGATATTCATTCTCTCTCTTTCCTCTCTCTCTCTCTCTCTCTCTCTCTGTCCCTTTATCTTTTAAAAAAAAATTAACTGTAGCAGTGGCACATGGACACAGGTTTAAACCTCAGCACCACGTACACAATGAAGTGTCAGAGCAACGAAAGTCACATGTAGAACTAAATAAATTCTCTCTCTCTCTCTCTCTCTCACTGTCCCTGTCTCTTAAAAAAAACAATCAATTGGTCATATTTGTGCAGGCCTATTTTTGGACTCTTTTGCTTTCCGTTGATCTCTGTATCCAGCCAGTACCTAGTGTCTAATGTGGTACAGTTAGTAACCATAGTCTTTTGTTCAGGTGATTTGAGTCTTTTGGTGGTGGTGTTCTGTTTTAAAATTATATTAATGATTATAGTTCCTTTGCTTTTCCATATTTATTTTAGAGTTGTTGATTTCTACAGATATACTGCTGGGATTTTGTTTGTAATTACATTGACTATAGATTCTCCCTCAGATTGAGCATCTTGATCCATGAGCGCAGTTGTTCTGTCTTTCCTTTTTTTTTTTTTTTTTTTTTGAGAAGGACAGTGAGAGAGAGACAGAGAGAATCAATTTTTATTGAATTTTTTTTTACATGGCTTTCGTTGCTCTGACACTTAGTTGTGTACATGGGTTGCTGGGGTTTGAACCCGTGTACTTGCGCATGCCAGGCAAGCGCCGTAACCACTGAACCACTGCTCCAGCCCCATGTCTTTCCATTTTTGTTGGTCTCTTTCTTCAGCATCAAAGCTTTTTAGTTTTCAGTATATATCCTACTCTTATTTTGTTAACTATATCCTTAAATACTTCATCTTTTGGTGCTATTATAAATGATACTTTAAAACAAATTTTTAATTTCTATGTCTTTATTGCTAGTATATGAATAGTTTACTTTTGTATATTAAACTAGTATCCTACCATGCAGTTAAACTTATTTGTTGGGGTTGGGGATTTAGCTCAGCGGCAGAGCACTTGCCTAGCATGCGCAAGGCCGAGTTCGGTCCTCAGACCTGAAAAAAAAAAAATAAAAAAATAAAAAACTTATTCATTAATTTTAAAAACATGTTTGTGAATTCCCAGAAATTGTCCACCTGGACAATCATGACATCTGTGAATAAAGTTTAATTTTTTTCCAAGTTGTATATTTTATATCTTTTTCTGGCTTTATCACAGTGATTATGACTTCTGGTATGAAATTAAACAGGAGTAGAGAGAGCCAACATTCTTTCTTTATTTCTGATTTTAGTGGGAATGTATTCAGTCTTTCATCATTATATTTGATATTAGTGCTAATGGCTTTTGTGTGTTACAATTATCAGGGTAAGGAATTCCCTTTCTTTACCTAGTTTGCTGAGTTTTTATTGTGTATAGATTATTTAGGTTATATATTTCATTTATTTATTTTACTTTTTTGTGGTATTAGAGATTGACTCCAGGTGCACTCTACCACTGAGCTACTTTTTATTTTGAGACAAGTTCTTTTGAAGTTGTCCAGGCTGGCCTGGAAATTGCAATCATCCCGGCTCAGTCTGCCAAGTAGCTTGGATTACAGGCATGTGCCACTATATTCAGCTGTGTACATTTTATCTTGAATGAAGTTTGGCAAATTGTGTCTTGGAAAGAAATATTCTGTTTCATGTGAGTTGTTGAATTTATAGACAGGTTTTTTTTTGTAGTATTGTTTTGTTATTTATTATGTCTTTGGGTCTGTAATTATATCTTGTCTTTTATTTCAGATATTAGTTATTTGTCATCATAGTTATTCTTGCTAAGAGTTATCAGTGTTCTCAGTCTTTTCAAAGAACATCTTTTGGTTACCTTGATTTTTCTCTAATGTTCTATTCAAAGGCGCTGATTTCTTAGGGCTGGAGTGGTGGCTCAGCGGTCATAGCGCTTGCCTGACTTGCATAAAGACTCAGTTTCTAAGTTTTGGAGCAATGAAAGCTATAAGAAAAACTAAATAAAGTTGATAATTCTCTCTCTCTCTCACTGTTTCTCTCTCTAAAAATAAAAGCAAACGAAAGAAATCTGTTCTGATATTTATGATGTCCTTTGCTTTCTTTGGATTTAATGGGCCCTTCTTTTAAAAAATTCTTTTTATTTTTGTATATATGTATGTATGTATATCTGTATGTATGTATGTATGTCTGTACATACTGGGGATTGAACCCAGGGGCATTGAACCACTGAGCCACATCCCCAGGCTTTTTTATATTTTATTTTGAGGTAGGGCCATGCCAAGTTGCTTAGGGCCTAACTAAGTTGCTGAGGCTGGCTTTGAACTGCAATCCTCCTTCCTCACCTGTCAGGTCACTGGGATTATAGGATGCAAACAACCCCACCTGGCCTTTTGCTAGATTCTCTCTCTCTCTCTCTTTTTTTTTTTTTTAAGAGAGAGAGAGACAGTGAGAGAGAGGAGAATTAATTTTTATTTAGTTTTTCATGTGTCTTTCTTTGCTTAAGACTTAATTGTGTACATGGTGCTGGGGTTTGAACTCTCGTACTCACACACACTAGGCAAGCGCCGTAACTGCCAGGCCACTGCTCCAGCCTTCTTTTACTAGATTCTTCCCCCCCCCCCCCCAGGGGTTCTTCAGGCAAAAGTTTATTGATATGGAACCTTCTTTTCTAACATTTATAACATTTTAATCCAGTATATTTTAAACATTGCTTTAGCTGCAGCTAACAAGTTTTGATATTCAGTTCAAAGTATTTTCTATTTTTTCATGAGGCTTCCTCTTTAAACCATGGACTATTTAGTTTTGTTTAATGTCTAGATGCTTGACTATTTTATAGCTTTTATTACTAACTTCTAGTTTAATTTTGTAATGGTAAGGATATATGCTATGTGACATTAATTTTTGTAAATTTGTTAAAATTTGTTTTATTTTCTAGAATGTGGTTTTTGTGAATATTCCATGTATACTTGAAAAGATACATATTTTGCTTTTGTTGGAGCATAGTGCTGTGTGAAAGTCAAATACAGTTGGTTGAGGATGTTGTTTAGATCTTCTCTGTCTGCTGCTTTTATGTCTATTTGCTTTATGATTACTGAGAGTAATGGTGAAGTTTTAAGTTCTGTCAGTCAGTTTTATAGGTTTTTGCTACATGTGTTTTGAGGAGCTCCTTTTTTCAGCTACATTATTCGTATAAGACCAGATTTTCTTTGTATACTTAAGCTGAAACAACATATTGCAGCACATCACATATGAAACACATAATCAGTAGAAACTTTTTCCTGAAGTCAGACATTAAAAAGAATTATAAAGCTTTTAAATATCTTTGTTTTCACTAATGATTTTGTTTTGGAAAATATACTTGTTTTCATAAAAATGTTAAAATGTATTGGATTAAATACATTTAACTCAAATATCTTTAATTTCTAATATGATAAATATTTATAGGTATAACCCACATAAATAAAAACTCTTTGGGGGGTCTTCAGTAATTTTTAAGTGTTGTGAAGGGATTTTTGAGACCAAAAGATTTGAGATCACTGATTTATTTTAGGTTTCTCTCTGTACTACCCTTCTTTCAGCAGTAGATTGGTAACTCAGAGCATGTGGGAAAGTGAAAAGTACATACATTTGACTTAGTTTCTACCAGTTGTTTTCCAAGTTTGAAAAACCATTTAACTTCTTCACCTCTGAATCATACTTTGTAAAATGACAATGATGCTTTAAAGCATTATTATGAGGAAGTACTAAGAAATACCTGGATGATGGACATTCAGTAAACATTCCTTATGAAGGGTGCCATATTTTTGGCAACCTTTATGAGGGGATGGACACCTGTGATTTAAACCAGTAAGTACTCTCCAACTCTTTGGACTAATCTGCTGATCCCTGTGCAGTCATAGGGAATGGTATGATTTACAAAGGTCTCTAGAACAGTGGTTTCCTTATTGCCTGTAGTGATATCTTGAAGTGATTTAGTTCTTTAATTAAATTTGTCTTCTATTCTTGTGATAACCAGATTTGAAAAGACCAGTGATATAATCAGTGAATGTACATAGGTCCAGTTAGGAATGATGTGAGGCGAATTGGAAAAGCAAATGAGATCAGAAAATAAGTTCAGTAAGAAAAGTGAAGTAGGATGTGAGTACTATAATTTGGGATTGAGGTCAAATCCGAAGTCCATGATGTTGGTATAAATAGAGGAGGGCCAACTGTCAGTAGGGATCAATTTAGGCAGTTCTGATTCTATAAGGGAAATCCAACCCTTCGTGGCAGATAGGAATTAGATAATGGTTGGTAAGGCTCCAGGGTTCGGTGCCAGGAACATGGACACAGAGACAGAAGGATATAAATCCAGTGCCTGAAAGCAAGAGTAGGCCTAGGAGCATCTAACTGCAAATTGCATGAATGCAGTTGGAAGAAGGGTTAGTAGGAGAATATAGAATGTTAATGAACAACCAGTCTGAGCTGAATGGAAATACAGTGGATCACCTCATATTTAATTTAAATAAATTGACTTAAGTTTGGCCAAAAGAGAGCAAAAGAAAAAAAATATGGCTGTTAAAATAGCATGAATGTTCTGTCCATCATTCTGCTTTGTCTGCTCCAGACCTGGTTTGAGACATGCTTGGGGGTAGAACACATTATTTTGTTCCTCAGTTGCTGTCCTCAGGTTTAAGCTGTCTCATCTCTGTGATTCTTGTGTTTAAAGATACATTTTTTTTATTATTTTTAAAAAGAGTGTGAAAGATGAATTTTATTTAGTTTTTCACGTGGCTTTCGTTGCTCTGACACTTGGTTGTGTATGTGGTGCTGGGATTTGAACCCGCATCCTTGTGCATGCCAGGCAAGCAATGTAACCACTGAGCTACCACTCCAGCCCCAAAAATACATTATTGTCCTCTGCTATCTAGACCTTATATTCAGATTAGCCCTTTATCTGGTGCTTGACTAAAGAAATGGTAATCAAAGGAACGTTAAATTATAAAGTTTTTTCTTTATATAAGGTTTTTTTTAGGTTTATATAAGGGTTTTTAAGGTTTTCTAGCTGTGATTCTATTGTAAATTTAGTTCTATACCTGTTTATTTCTGTTACATATCTTTTTCCTTCCTCTACCCTCCACCCATGTTTCCTCACCCCAACAATATTTTCTAGGTACCAGTTCTTACTAGCTAGCTTTCGATTAGTTGGTTTTTCTCTCTTCCCATGGTATATTGTAGAATTAAGTAATATATACATACCTATTGTGAAAGTTTTCCCCAAGTGGTAACATTTGCCAGAAGTATAGTACAATATCACAACCAGGATATTAATATTGATGCCGTCAAGATACAGAACATTTCCATTACCACAAGAATCCTTCATGTTGCCCTTTTATAGCTGTTGTGTTTTAGATAAGTGTCCTTCAGAGGTCAATGTATTAAGGGGCTGGAGAGATGACTCAGTGGTAGAATGCTTGCCTTGCGTGTGTAAGGACCTGGTTTCGAACCCCGGCACCACATACATAACTAAGTGTCAGATAAAGAAAAACCAGATGAAAAAATAAATTAAAAATTGCATCTCTCTCTCTCTCTTTAAAAATGAAAAGGAAAAGAGTCTACGTACTAGGGGATTAGTTCCCAGCCAATGGCACTATTGGGAGGGAAGGTGGTGGAGCCTTTAAGAGGTAGAACTTAGAAGGTCTTTGGGTCATTCCTCTCTCCTTTGCTTCTTAGCCATGAGGTGAGCTGTTTTACTCTTCCTCATTCTCCTGCCATGATGTGCTACCATAGGCTCAAAGCACCGGGACCCAACTTATGTACTGATGGACCCCTCCAAAACTATGAGTAAAAGTAAACATTTTCTGTATAAGTTGGTTAGCTCAACTTAAAGCCAACTAACAGACTAGCCATAACCACTGCTGCCTTTCTCCTACTCTCTCTCTAACCCCTGACAATCAAAATTTCTGTTTCTACAATTTTATCAATTCAGAAATGTTATGTAAATAAATTCATATAGTAAGTAACCATGGAATTGGCTTTTATTTCATCCAAGTTGTTTTATGTACTAGTCTTGTTCCTTTTTTTTTTTTTTTTTAAGCGAGAAAGGTTGGGGGAGAAAGAGAACGCACCAACTTTATTTAGTTTTTCATTGGTTTCTATTGCTCGGACACTTGGTAGTAGTGTATGTGGTGCTGGGGTTTGAACCCATGTCCTTGTGCACGCCAGGCAAGTATGATACTGCTGAGCCACCACTCCAGCCTAGTCGTGTTCTTTTTGATATGGCTGTTTGACAGTTTGTTTATTCATTCATCTCTTTTTTTTAATAGAGAGAATCAATTTTATTTATTTTTTCATATGGCCTTTGTTTCTCCCACATTTGTATGTAGTGCTGGGGTTTGAAGCTGGGTCTTTGTGCATGCCAGGCAAGCGCTCCAACCACTGAGCCACTGCTTCAACCCCTTTGTTCATCTCCTAAGTGACATCTGGATGGTTTCTACTTTTTTGTTACATGTAAAGTTGCTATATTACATTCATGTAAAAGCTTTTGAGTGAATGTAAGTCTCCATCCAGGAGTGTAGTTGCTGGGTTATAAGGTAATTGCATATTTAATTTTATGAGAAACTGCTGAACTATTTTCTAGCACCCTTTTACGTGTTTTTGTTTTTTTATAGAGAAGGACAGTGAGAGAGAAAGAGAATGAGTTTTATTTAGTTTTTCATTTGGCTTTTGTTGTTCCAACATTTCATCGTGTACATGGTGCTAAGGTTTGAATCTGCGTCCTTATACATGCCAGGCAAGGCTGTAAGCTGACCGCTGAGCCACCAGTTCAGCCCCAATTCCCATACCTTTTCATATGCTATTGCCTTCTGTACATCTTCTCAATGAATGTATCTTCATTTGCTCTTTTTTCAGTTCATTTAAATTTGTGGATTTTTATTTTGTGGTCTAGGCTACAATTTCTCTTGGTATTTGTTTTCTGGGCACTTGAAAAGCTGCTGTTTTGGGTGGGAGTATACTATAAATGTTGATTAGGTCCCGTTGGTAGGATATGTTGTTGAGATCTTTGATATCTTTCCTGATTTTCTGTCTGGTAGGTAAAGGCTGTGGCTCCTTAATAGGTCTTTACTTAATCCCAACACAGCAGGGTGGTTTGTGTGTTTCATTATGGCCTCTTTACTGGGTGGAAGTCTATGTTTCCCACTTGGACTTTGCTGGTGTGGGTGGGGCCACAGTTTTTTTTTTTTTTTGTTTTGTTTTGTTTTGTTTGTCTGAAGTCAGAGCAGTTATTATCTTAAGAAATTTCTGTCTTGCCAGGCTGTCTCTTTTATGGCCCATTATTTGCAGAGCACAGGCTGCTGTTAATTTGTCTGTGTCATTTGTGTGTCTGTTTTGCTGACCTTTATCTCAGTTCAGGTAAAAATGTAACCTAGGGAGTTTACCGCTGTGTCCCAGTCTCATTTCCCAGAAGTGAAAGTCCTCTGACCAGTGTGTGAGTGAGAGAGGGTGGGGGAGAGAATGTTTTTCCCAAATAGATAAACAATGGTCCTTGTATCAGTTATTGAATGACTTCAGTGATTTGAAATGCCACCTGTCTATACAAAATTGTCATATTTGCAGGTTTATAGAGTAGAAGTTACTTAACTGACTTGCCTGATTAATTCTATCCATTTCTCTTATGAAGCATAATAACTTGAAACTGTTGGCACATTTCCATTCCCTTCAATTAAATTGAATCTGTGTACCGAGATTGAGAATCAAATATAAGGTTTCTTCCAAGGGTGCCTCTTGTTAAAATTGTACATATGATGTAAACAAACAAAAATAGTGCTAAAATTAGAGAATTGTTTTTGTGAAAACTAAATTGATTAATTTGGAAAAACTTAACCAGGGGCTGGTGCGGTGGCTCAGTGCTATCACGCTTGCCTGGCATGCGTGAGAACCTCAGTTCAAACCCCAGCACCACATACACAACTAAGTGTTGGAGCAATGAAAACCAGATGAAAAAAAATTAAATACAATGAATTCTCTCTTTCTCTCACTCCACAACTCTCTCTCTTAAAAAAAAAAAAACAACAAAAAAACTTACCAGAGGAAATCACTGTAAAAAAAATATGTGCTTTTGAATTTGAATTTGGTCTAGGTGGGATATTTAAATATTTTGGGAGAATATACACAAATATCTACATTCCAATTATATATTGCTGATGCTTTGAATACTCTGCTTTAAAAAGGCCTAAATAAGAATTTATAATTTGTACGTTAGGGAAGAGGGCTTCCAAAGCCACCTGTATGTTTCCTAGACTTCATTTAATATTCTTTTGGTCTTTTTGTTTCTGTACCATAATCATCTCATTTTAAGTTACTTCGGCATTTTTTTAGCACATTTTGATATCTGATAGGGTAACTGCCTTTTGTGGGAACTTTCCGTTGAAAATAACAGAAAACCCAACTAAAATTATCTTAGTAAAGAAATTAGCTCAAGTAGCTGGAGGTTCAGGGGCAGTTGTTTTACCTGCTTCCCAGCAGGTCTCCTTTTCATTTGCTTGTCGTTTTCATCTTACAGCTGCTAACAAGATGGCTATAGTAGACCCATATCTCACTCACATCTCTCTGTGACAGAATCCTGAAACAGTTCAGTCTACTGTTTTTCAAGAGCCAGTCATCTTTTCCCCTGAAGTCTCTAGCATACTTTTTCTTGAATCCCTTTGGTCTTAGGTGGATTAATATGGCAAGCCTCAGATTCGTGACTGGTTCTTATTCTTGGGTGTCCATTATAGAGTAAAAATACCCATTATGGGTATTTTTAAAAAAATACTAATACCTGATCGGCACTGCAAAATATGGAATTTCTGAAGTTGAGGCCCAAGTGCCTTGATTTTTTTTAAAGTTCAGAAGTGATTCTAATATGCAGGAGGGGCTTTGATTAATCCAGAGTTGCCCTTGAAGCTATGATTAACCCTTCAGCTTGCAAGGCTAAACTAATGATGAGGAAAAATACTTTTAAAAATAAACTAATGATGAGAGGTGCTGGTAGAGGGTGATCGGGTTGCTGTTTGGAAAAGAGACATTTGAAGTGCTGGGTATGCAACCTGTAATGTCAGTATAATAGTTCTTACTTTTTCTAAAACTGCCAGTTTTGCATGTTTACTTTTCTTGCTAAGTTTTCAGATCAATCTGTCACGTTTCAAAGTAAATTCTGTTGAGACCTAGAATTGAATTTGATTAAGCCTGTGGATTATTTGGGTGGTGATGGGGGCAAATGTAATGAATCAGAGCCAGTGCCAGGTATCTTTGAAAAAAAAAAATCTCTGCTTCTAGCTTTACCATGTCTCAGATAGCCTATTGCTTATGTTTTTTTAACTTTTTTTTTCATAGTGTATCAGTAATTTTTTAGACTTGGTTGAAGTTGCAAGTTGCAAGAATACCAATACAATTTTTTTCTGATTTCTCTGCTCATTTTTTTTTTTTTAAAGATAGAGGGACAGTAAGAGGGAGAGAGAAAGGGAATCAGTTTGATTTAGTTTTTCATGTAGCTTTCATTCTCAGACACTTCATTGTGTATGTAGTGCTGGGGTATTAACCAGTGTCCCTGTGTGTGCAAAGTAAGCACCCAAACCACTGAGCACCCCTGCTCATCGTTCCTTGAAGATCACATTCTTTTTTTTTTTTTTTTGTATGTACTTGAGCCATTCTTTCAGAAGGGATAAACAGTGTGTGACAAATTTTGAGGCTTTGCATGCCCCTCAGAATGTATCTATTTTGTTTACATACTCCAGTGCCAGTGGATGTTTATTTAATTCTGGATTAAATTTCCGTAAGGATATTAAAACTCTTGCTTCATTGTTGAAAAAAGTCAATATCCAAAGTAAAAAGCCGAATATATTTGCTTGGTAGGCAAGGGAAAGCTAACTATTTATGTAAGATAATCTCTCATGCTAGGGATGCAGCTCAGTGGTAGAGTGCTTGCCTAGCATGTGTAAACCCAGGCAGGGTTCAATCTAAGCACTACTAAAAAAAGTCTCTCTGACAGAAACAGAGATCTGATCTAGATTGAGGGGTGAGATTGGCTTGTAATTACATTTCTTAGTTCTTAAATAGTTAATATAAATCAGAAAAATTTGTTCTTGAAACTTGAATAAAACTTGTCAGTAAAACCTCTGGTCTTGGTATTTTCTTTGTGGGAAGACTTCTTAATGACTAATTTAGTGTTTTTTGTTGTTTTTTGTTTTTTAAAGAGAGAGGGACAGAGAGAGAAAGAATCAATTTTATTTAGTTTATCATATGGCTTTCATTGCTCTGACACTTTGTTGTATACATGGTGCTGGGGTTTGAACCTGGGTCCTTGTGCATGCCGGGCAGGCACCATAATTGCTGAGCCATTTCTTTAGCCCCTGATTTAGTTTTATTTTATTTTCCTATAACTTTGTTTCACTTGTTTTCAGATTTATTAATGAAGTTGTTTACAGTATTGCTATGTGTTTTGAATGTTTTCAGCATCTATAATTGTGACCTTTCTGGTATTTCGGTGTACTTTTTTTAATTGATCAGTCTTACCAGAAACTTGGTCAATTTTATTAGTTTTGACAAAGAACCACCTTTTTATTTTATTGGGCCTTTCTGGTACATCTTTATTTTCTGTTTCATTAAATTCTACTCTTATTTTGCATTATTTCCTTCTTCCTATTTTTCTGTAGATTCTTCCACTTTTCTAACTGCTTAGGATAAATGCTCAGTTCATTCATTTACATATTTTTTACAGTGTTGTGGATTGGACCTAAGACCTGAAGTGTGCTAAACAGGCTCTACCACTGAACTATACTGCTCACTGTTTTTAGCCCTTCTTGTTTTCTGATGTAACTATTTAAAATCTTCCTCCACACAGTACTTTTACTGCGTCTTCAAAGGTCTTTTCATTATCATTTACTTCTCAGCAGTTTTAAGATCCTGTATGATTCCTTCTTAGATTTATGAGTTTTTAGAAGTTTCCAAATGTGGTTGTCAGAGAATGTGGATGAAGGGAGACCATTTATAGGAAAGTTGTTGAGATTCTTTATGGCTTGACATTTGATCCATTTTTGTGTTGGGTTCATATCTATTCTGTTTAGAATATTCTGTATATATCTGTTATCACTTTTGTGATACCAGTTCTAATGATTTTGTCTCTTAGATTGTTTCATTACTGAGATAAATATGTTAAAATTGTCCTTTGTAAGGATAGATTTGTCAGTTTCCCCTTATTCTCTCAGGGCATTTATTTTGGTTTTATGCCTTCTAACTATGTGAAAAAGAAAAACAGTGCTCAGAAGATTTCTGCTATTTGGTAATAAAAGTTTTGATCTTATTTATATTGAATAGAACTTTTTGTCATTTGTATGGTAAACTTTATTGCCAATAATTTTTTCCCTAAAGTTAATTTATGTGATATTAATATAACAACACAAGTTTTGTGAATTTTTACTTACCTTGTGTATTTTCCTGTAGTTTTACTGTCAGTCTTCTAGTGTCCTTGATTTTTAGATGTGTCTTTTTAAAAAAGCATGTAGACCACCACTGTTTCAATTGCATATAAATTTTTTGTGTGTTTACAGTGCTAACGCTGCTAAAAGATGGCAGAAGAAGTGGTAGTGGTAGCTAAATTTGATTATGTGGCCCAGCAAGAACAAGAGCTGGACATCAAGAAGAATGAGAGATTATGGCTTCTGGATGATTCCAAGTCCTGGTGGAGAGTTCGAAATTCCATGAATAAAACAGGTTTTGTGCCTTCTAACTATGTGGAAAGGAAAAACAGTGCTCGGAAAGCATCTATTGTAAAAAACCTCAAGGATACTTTAGGTAAGTTGTTTTTGTAATAAAATAAAACCGAATTCCTTTTAAGTGAGTGCTGGAACTTGCTTTACTGTACACAATTCTGAAGGCAGTGGGCAAAGTGACTTGAAAAGGCCAAGACTGGAATTTTCAGTTAAGCAAGGTGAGTTTGGTTCATAGCAGGTGTTCAAGCTGGGGAGGGTTGTGACAGTCATAAGTGTTAGCAGTTCCGGTAAAGTCTAGGCTCAAGTTCAAAGGTCAAGTGGTGCTAATGAGCGGAATTAACTCTGACTTTCTAGCAGGAGAGCTTCTTGAATCAATGAGTGCCTGCTGGAGTTTAGTCTTAGAGGCAAATTCTGCCTCTTTTTGAGGAAGGGAAAAATGAGTACAGCGTAGAATAGCCTCCTTGGGAATCAAGGCAATTTATTTTACATGGCACATTACTAAATTTTAACATCTAATGGCTTGACATTTTGAACTTCACTTTAAAAAACAAACCGTTGGGGCTGGAGCGGTGGCTTAGCAGTTTCTGCACTTGCCTGCCATGTGCAAGGACAGAAGTTCAAATCTCAGCACCACGTATACAACGAGGTGTTGGAGCAACGAAAGTCACATGAAAAACTAAATAAAATTAATATTCTCTCTCTCTCTCCCTCTCTCTCTCTCTAAAACAAAACAAAACAAACCGTTAAACCGTTGCTGAGAGTGGTAGTACATGCCTGTAATCTTAGCAACTCCAGAGCAACTTGGAGACACCCTATCTCAAGATAAAATATAAAAAGGTCTGGGACTGTGTGGCTCAGTAGTAAAGTGCCCCTAGGTTCACTCCCCAGTACCAAAAACAAAAAAGAAAAACTATTCTATTCTTCTGTTTGATATGGATCATTGCAGTACATTACCATCTACAGGGCTGATACCTTTTCTATCTTGCTCCCCCTTTGTCCCTTTAACTTGTTTGTTGATTTATTGGCTTTCTTTGAGGGTCAGAGACCAATGGTAGCTACTTCACACTGACTTGGCTAAGATAGGAAGGAAATAGGTACGTTTGAAGACTTTTTTTTTTTTTTAATCATCTTAAATTCTCCTTGGCTCTAGGAAGGAATTGGGAGAAATTAAGGGCAGTCATACTGTTGCTTAATGGTTCTTTATTTGTAGAAGAAAAATTTCTCCTTATAAAGATAGTTTGGGATCAATGTAGCATGATTGACAAATATAAAACATTACATGACTCACTGCTTTATATTAGTTTTTATTTCTTTTTCTTTTTTTAAGAGAAGAGGGACAGTGAGAGAGAGAGAAAGAGAATCTATTTTTATTTAGTTTTTTATGTGGCTTTCATTGCTCAGACACTTCGTTATGTATGTGGTACTTGTCTTTGAACTTGCATACTCGTCCATGCCAGGCAAGTGATGTAACTGCTGAACCACTTATTCAATAATTACTGTTATTCAGTTGTTATTCTAGGGTCTTCTTTTTTACTATCAGCAATAGAAGACAAAGGTTTAATGTTTTTAACTATTTTATAGCAAAAACTAAAATACAGTACGGTTCAAAGTAAGAATTCCATTAAGTGTTTAGAATATCAGTCTCTGAGCCAAAGACTTATCTCTATTTTAAGTCTATTTTAAGAAATCTCTGTTAATTTTAGTATAGTGTTATAGTTATTGCTACTTATATTACAGGGGTGTTTGGAAACATTGCTTTAAATTAGTGATCTGGGGCTGGAGTGATGGATCAACAGCATCATACTTGTCTGGCATGCATGAGGACCCGGATTCAAACCCCATACACAACTAAGTGTCAGCAATGAAAACCAGATAAAAAACTAAATAAAAGTGATTGTTTCTCTCTCACTCTCCTGCTCTCTTTTTAAAAAAAAAAAAAAAAAAAAAAGTTAGTGATTTGTAGTTAGCCTGTATAATGATGTAAACCCAGCTTTTGAATCTGTCAGTCTTCTCCTTTTCTTCAGTTTCTGCACACCCCCCCCCCCTTTTTTTTTAAGAGAGGGAATCACTTTTATTTAGTTTTTCATGTGGCTTTTGTTGCTCCGAGACTTCATTTTGTAACACGTGGTGCTGGGGTTTGAACTCGAGTACTTGTACATGCTAGGCAAGCGATGTAACCGCTGAGCCACCGCTCCAGCCCCTCAGCACCTCTTTTTGACTTTTATTTTATTTGTGGTACTTGGGATTGAACCCATGGCTTAACACATGCTAGAAAGCAACCTACCACTGAGCTATATACACCCCAGCTCTGAACCCCTTCTCAGTAACTTATATGTCCTGTATGATTAATGAACTTGTTTCACAGTGATTGTACTAGTAGAGACACTACTCTGACTAGTTAATTGAACTGTTTGGAAGTTAAGAAGGAAAAAGAGGAAACAAAGGATGAACATGTGAATACATTGTCAACTAACAAAAAATGCATATTACTGTAACGTTTCTTCCAAAATAGGTCTAATTAACAAGCTCACATTTTTGGCCATGATTATTTACTTCGTTTACAGGTTCTTTTATGGTTTAGAGGGATAAAAAGTTTTCTAAAGAGAGAAGCCTCAGAAAACTTTCTATTGCTTGGGTGTAGGCCAGGTCACATGGATTGGGTGTGGGAAGTTTCAGTGTTGCAGAACAGACCAGGAAACTCACTGAGAATTCTCTTCAGCTGTGTTAAACAAATTTACAAAAGAGAACACAGGATTCTTCTACAGATGGATTGGTTAAACGTTTTTAAAGATTTTTTCAGTAAGTATTTTTTTTTATTAAATTTGTAGTTTTGTTGGTTTTGATTTATATTTTTCACTTTTGTGAATTTAAAGGGAAATTATGGAGAACATTTGGATTTATGTAAGCTAGTACTTATATGTTTATGTTATGTAAAGCTAAATGATTGATATATCAAATATTAGTTTTGACCTGCTAAATAAAATATTTTTAAAATGCTTTAGTGTGAAAGTTTAAAAAGTAAATAGGGAAAGGACATCAATGTTTTGAATTTGATGCAGTTCTAATTCAGTAACTTTTTCCTTAGTACAGACATTTAAAGTGAAGTAAATCAATTGTAAACATATTAAAAACATTAGGAAAAAGGATTAGGTGAACAAATTTCCTTTATCCTCGACCTTTGAATTAATTAGCATGATAGTGTTTGGTTACTTTCCATCTAGATTTTGTAGGAACTGTGTAAAGTAACATTTAATAAAAGCACTAGTAAAATGCTAGTACTAACTTTCAAGAGTCTAATATGTTCATCTGCTGATGACCTTTTTATGATCTTATAAGAGTGAACTTGATTTGGTCTCCTTGACTGTTTGCTTGGTATTTCTACAAAATGAACAGAGGAGTTATTGTAGAAGTCTCTTATGCACGAGGAGCCTAAGGAAACAAAGGGTAACCTGACAGAGAGATTCCAGGGAAAAGGGCAGAACAGAAGAGGAGTAAGCACTTTGTTGAAAAAGAATGTTGTAATCATAATATGAGGATTTAATTATTTATTTTGTTAGCTGGTGGCTAAGCGATCCTTAATGGAATGTTTCATAACTTCTGTTTACTTTTTAGAGAATTACTTTATTTTTAGATCTATGCATTTCCAGGTTTGGGGTTAGTTTTCTTTTTAG
Source organism: Aplodontia rufa (assembly GCA_004027875.1). Taxonomy (NCBI): domain Eukaryota; kingdom Metazoa; phylum Chordata; class Mammalia; order Rodentia; family Aplodontiidae; genus Aplodontia; species Aplodontia rufa. The sequence goes on along the minus strand of PVKS010007068.1, from coordinate 29,392 downwards.
AGAACATAGTTATGAGAGCTTATTGCAAGGCAGGCAGAAATCATAGTGAAAAACTAATATTAACTTTCACATAACTTATGTTCTGGTAGGGGAGAGAGATGATAGTTGTAATTTATTAGTAACAGAGGATTCTTTAGGTGTGGTTGTAAGTGATATTGACCATAAATCAATCAGAAATGATATAAAAAATGCCATATTGTATCATGATACAGTGATTCAGTTATCATCTTGTAAATACATTGATAAAATTACTCTTGACTGAGTTGTTACTCTTAAATGTATTTGTAGTCCCAGGACCAAGATTTGAGACTTGTAACCGGAATATTCCTTTCCTCAATCCCTGTAGCATTTCAGTTTCTGTTTATTTTACCATCTTTTCAAAGAAGACACAGGTTGTTCATTCACTTATTTCCTGAATGAAATTAAATAAGTAAAGGAAACAGGATTGGCTGGAGCAGTGGCTTAGCGGTTAGAGTGCTTGCCTGGCATGTGCAGGGTCCTGGTTTCAAACCCCAGCACCACATACCCAACTAAGTGTTAGAGAAGCAAAAACCAGATGTAAAAATAAAGATTGATTCTTTCTCTCTCACACACACACTCTCCCTCTCTTTAAAAAAAAAAGAAAAAGCATTCTGACTATAAAGAGAGAATCAGTTTTATTTAGTTTTTCATGTGACTCTTGTTGTTCCAAGACTTTGCTGTGTACATGGTGCTGAGGTTTAAACTTATGTACTCCTGCATGCCAGGCAAGCTCCATAACTGCTGAGCCACCATTCCAGCCCCCAGAATACTCTTGAAAACAAAAATTGTACATTGTTTTAGATAAGTAGTAAATGATTTATTTCATTTTGATAAATAGATGAAAATACAAAAACTTAAAACCAGTAATGGAAAGAATAGCATACAATTGTATTTAGAATTCCTTTATTCTGTCCCTAGATAAACCACTTACTAACCTAGGGTATATACCCAAACTTTCCTGATTTCCTGTTGTTTGTAAAAAGAATTAGGCAAGAATAGATGATCCTGGAAAGTCCCTTCTAACTCTAAAAGTCTTACAGTCCTGGTAAACAACTTAAGTGGTCTTATGTGTGTCATAGGAATCAGGGGAAATCCAGGAAGAAGTTGGTCTTAAAGAAGTAGCAGTACAAGAACAGATTAATTGTTCACTGAGGAATTAGAAGCAAAATGATGACTTTCTGTGGACCCGTAGTATTGAACATGTACTCAGTGACTTAGATGTAGGGAAAATGATATGCTTAAAGCAAGGAAGACCTGTTGCTGGAATAGATTGGTGAGTCCTTAACCTGGTAGCAGTTTACATGAGTAAAAGACAGTAAGAGCAGTTGTGGTAAAGTGCTAAAATTTCATCATAGTCCATGGTATAGAGATGATACTCAGGTGAAGGGATGCAGTGGCTCCCTTTTGTGTGTGCTGGCCAATCGAAACGTGATGTAGTTTATCCACTTTGGATAGATATACCATGGTATTGAGAAACTGATGCTTCCAAATACTGGCATCCAGTTTATCAAGTATTTGGAAATTAGGTTGTATGAGGAAGAGCTACTCAGGAAGAGGGATAGCTAACACAAAATATGAAGTGTTCATAATGCTTAACCAGGTTCTTACAAACTTTTGAGGAGGCTATAATGGGCATTATTCTGGTTAAGAAACATTGCTGTGAAAATGGAGAAATAATTAGGTAGTAGTGAGAAAAAAATTGGATGCTATACTAACCTTTAAAACAAACAAATAAACAAACAAACAAAGAAACCAGTGAACAATAACCTGTGCTGCCGTACCAGGCTGTGTACTCAAAAAATTTACATCATCTAAGTGATGGTATTAAGTGGATGATCTTTGGGAGGTAACTAGGTCATGAAGGCAAGTGCTAAAGTGCTATAAACGGTATTAGTACCCTTATTAAAGAGGCCCAATGGACCTTATTTGCTCCTTGCACTATGTAAAAGGAAGGTACTATTCATGAGGCCCTTCCTAGACTCATTCTGCCAACAAACACCTTCAGCTTGGACTTCAGAACTACATGAGAAATGAATTTCAGTTGTTTATGTTACCCCTTTAATGGAATTTTTGTTACAGTAGCCTACACAAATATGACAAGGAAGAATTTAGAAAAGGTAATATATTGGTCTAAGGAAGACCTGTTGTGAAAGGATCTAATTGTTGCTGATGATAACATAATTGAGAAGCTAAGATGCTAATACATTTTGTTTGTATAACTTTCTGAAGTTCTGAAGTTCTTTGATGTTATGATATTAGAAGTTCCATTTTCTAATAATGGAAACAAAGACTGATAAACAGACCCCTTGTCAAAGAATTGTAAGGGGTAGGTACATTGTGCCAGTTGGGTCTACATTTGTTTAGTTATTCACATGATAAATATGTAGAGAACATTTAATTTAGGTCAGAAACAAGGGATAAAGGATAGAGAGTTACTTAAAAGTTTGATCTCAGGGAAGCAAATAGTGGTATACAGAATGTTTTATAGTAAAAGTACAAAGAATAGTGATGGCACAAAGGAATAAATGAGCTGTTTGGAGGGGGGGAGAAATCTTCAGTGAGGAGATAATCTAGACTAATTCTTGAAGAATGAGAGTGGGGAGCACTTCACACAGGAAAATGTTATGTACAAGCCTCAGACTCCTCAAAGAGCCTGGGTTTTCAGGAGCCCTGAGGTTGCTATCGCTGTGGCACATTAGTTGTAGCATCATTATGTCAGGGAGAAAGAGAAATGGGGTTGAAGACATTCTCACAAGAGACACAGGGTTTTGTGTTGAATAGAAAACAAGTATTATAAGCTTATGTTCTTCCTTGAAATATTTTTGGCCTGTAAGATTAAAATAGGCTGTTCTTAATGTTTTCTTTTTTTAAAATTAATTTTTTTAAGAAAAGGACAATGAGAGAGAGAGAGAATCAATTTTTATTGAGTTGTTCACATGGCGTTTGTTGCTGACACTTAGTTGTGTACGTGGGTGCTGGGGTTTGAACTGTGTACTTGCGCATGCCAGGCGAGCACTGTAACCACTGAGCCATCGCTCCAGCCCCTCTTAATGTTTTCTTACTTGGGACTTTAATTGTTGGGTCTGTCCAAAAATTGATTCCTTTCTTGATAATATATAATTAATCTTGGACATTATCTTTTTCAGAATTAAAAAATCATGGGACTAGTCTTAATTTTCAGATAATTTTTTTGTATTTGCATATCAGTATTTAACAAACATATTCTGTGAGTATCTGCTGTGTGCCCAGTTCCAGATGATATAGGAAATGTAAAAGATTTCGATGAACACTCTTCATCAAAAGCTGATAGATGGTCTTTAAAGAACAATTTAGAGAAATCTCTAATACAGGTGCCTCACTTGCATGCCAGGCAAGTGCAGTAACCACTGGGCCAATGCCCCTTAATGAGGATTTGAGAAGAAACTAGCACACGACGCAAACTAAATCATAAAGGGTAAAAAACATTTTATGGAAGTTAAAGCAGCCCAATTTTATTTAGATTTAAAGTCATTTAAGTGCAGAACATTATTAGAAATTTGCTTTTATTTAACATTTGCTGTATTTACTATACTGTTACTTTATATTTTATAAATATAAAATATAGAAAATAGTTAATGGCATTTTCTATATTTCTTTTTTCTTTTTTTCTTTCTTTTTTTTTTTTTTTAAGAGAGAGGGACAGTGAGAGAGACAAAGAGAGAAACAATTTTATTTAGTTTTTCACATGGCCTTGGTTGCTCCAACACTTAGTTGTGTATGTGGTGCTGGGGTTTGATCCTGGGTCCTCGTGCTTGCCAGGCAAGTGCCGAAACTGCTGAGCCACCGCTCCAGCCCCATTTTCTATATTTCTAAGCTCAGAAAAGTAGATGGCATGCTCAAGATTCCGTATTCAGTTGAGTGATAGCTGGAATTCATACTTAAAGACAGATTCGACATCTATGCTTTTTAAAAATGTTTTTTTACCATAGACCTCAAAAGGAAGGCTGAGAACACTCTAGAGAGGGCAGTAGACTGTAGGGCAAGTCTTTCTCTTACTTACATGATTAGACTGCTGGGAATAGAACCCAGGACCCAACACATGCTAGACAAGCATTCTGAGCTACATTTCCAGCCCTACTGTTGACTTTTGAACAGTGGAATTGGTGTGATTTTAACTGTATTTATAGAACAATTAGACTGATATGGATGGATGATAGGTTGAATCAGGGAGAGATTAGATTAATAAGGAAATTGCTGACATTTAAAGGGTGTTGAAGATACATGTACAACATAATAGGCCTGAACTAGAATGACAGAAGTGGAAATAGTGTTGATAATAAAGAGGTATGATCACATGACTCTGAGGATTTAAGATACCTGAAATTTTTTGGCCAGGGTGGGCACTGGGGATATATATAGCTCATGGAAGAGTACAAGGATTAAGAAGAAAAGAGGTGAAATTCACATGACAAATAACCATTGGTAGATATTCAATTCATTGATGTTGAGTGCTTTAAAAATACACAACTTGGGGCTAGAGCTCAGCAGTTACAGTGCTTGACTGGCATGTGCAAGTATTCAGGTTCAAACCCCAGCACCATGTACACAACAAAGCGTCGGAGCAACGAAAGCACGCGAAAAACTAAAGTTGATTCTGTCATTCTCTCTCTTTCTCTTATTGTTCCTCTCTCTTCAAAAAAAAAAGAAAGAAAGAAAATATATATAACCTTTCACTTCTAATTCCAAAACATTTTCATCACCACAAAAGGAAACCCTGTATCTGTTAAACAGTCACACTCTACTTGCTACCACTCCCCACCACTTTTAGCCCCTGGCAACCACTAATCTCCCTTTGTCTCTATAAATTTACCTATTCCCAGATTTTTTATATAAGTGGAACCATACAATATATGATCTTTGTCTTTCACTTAGCATAATACTTTCAACATTCATCCATATTGTAGCATGTATCACTATTTCATCCCTTTTCTTGCTGAATAATATTCAGTTTTATGGAGATATATCACATTTTATTTATCCATTCATCTATTGAATAATACAATATTGTTAAAGTTCTCCAATATCACTGAATTGTACATTTTAAAAATGGTTAAATGATTGGCTCAGCAGTTAGGGCACTTGCCTGGCATGTGCAGGGATGCAGATTCGAACTCCAGCACCGTGTACACAACAAAGCATCAAAGCAATGAAAGCCACATGAAAAACTAAATAAAATGCATTCTCTCGCTCTCACTGCCCCTCTTTTTTTAAAAAACAAAACAAATCAAATAAAAAATGATTATGTGAGTTTTACCTCATTTTTTTGAAATTCAAGTTTTCATGTTTTGATTATTATAACTGATGATGCCATGAATATTAATATGTAAGTATTTGCATATCTGTTTTTTGTTCTTTTATGGTGGATTTCTAGGAGAAGAGTTGCTTGAATGCTTGAGTAATGTTTTACTTTGGAAGGACCAGTGAAACTGTCTCCCATATCAGTTAATACCATTTACATTGTACCCAGCACTGTAAGAGGGTTCCAGTTTCTCCATATCCTCACCAACACTCTTCTCTTTGTTTCCTTTCTTACATGTTTATAGCCATCCTAGTTTGTGTGAACTTATCACTTGGTTTTGATATGCATTTCCCTAATGATTAATGCTGTTCAATATCTTTTTGTATGCTCATTGGCAATTTGTGTATTTTCATTGGAAAAATATTCATATCCTGTTAAAATTGTTGTTGTTTCTGAGTTCTCATTGTGTTCTAAAGACTAGACTTACCAGAATTATAACATGCAAATATCTTCTTCTAATTTTGTAGGTTGTCTTTTTGGTTTTTCGGTAATACTAGGGATTGAACTCTGTTGCTGTACCACTGGCTGTATCCCCAGACCTTTTTACTTTTTGAGACAGAGTCTTACTAAGTTGTCAAGGCTGTCCTCAAACTTGCCATTGTCCTGCCTCAGCTTCCTGAGTAATTTTTAGTGAAGAAAAATAATTTTTTTCTTTTTTTGGGGTTGGGTGAGCATTTCTTATGCTTTTGGTGTCAATAACTAAGAATCCATTGCTAAATTCAAAATCATAAAGATGTACTTTTATATGTTCTTCTAAGAGTTTTATAGTTTTAGTTCCAAAATTTGGGTCATTGATCCATTTTGAGTTCATTTTTGTATGTGATGTGGAGTCTGATTTCATTCTTTTGTGTGTGGATTTGTCTCAGTACTATTTATTGAAAAGACTGTTCTTTTTCTTTGTTGAATGAACTTTGTATCCTTGACAAAAAGTCGTTGACCATGCTGATAAGTTTTAGGAATCCCAGAATTGTTTCATTCGTCCGTCTGTCTGTCCGTATGCTGAAACCATGCTGTTTTGATTGTTGTGACTTTGCAGTAGGTTTTGGAAGCAAAAATGTTGAGTCAACTTTCCTTTTCCTTCTTCAGGATTGTTTTGGCTGCCTGAGGTCCCTTGCCAAATCTGGAATTTATTGTCAGGATGTCTTTCCATTTTTTTAGGTCTTTAATTTCTTTCAACAGTGCTTTATAGTGTCTTGTGTACAAATTTTATACTATTTCTTTCTATTTTATTCTTTTAAATGCTATTATACATGGATTTGTGTGTGTGTGTGTGTGTGTGCGTGCATACACCAGGGATTGAATCCATGGGTGCTTAACCTTTGAGCCCCATCCCCAAACCCTCTTTATATTTTATTTTGGGACAGGCTCTTGGTAAGTTGCTGAGGCTGGATTTGAACTTATGATCCTCCTGCCTCAGCCTCCCAAGTCACTGGAATTATAGGCATGTGCCACCTCACCCAGCTACATGGAATTTTTTTAATATTCTCTTTTAACTACTCGTTTCTAGTGTATAAAAGTATAATTGGTTTTTGTGTATTGTTTGTTTCTGGCAACTTTTTCTGAATTTGTTTATTCTAGCTCTGTATGTATATATTTAGGATTTCCTATGTATAAGATCATGTCATATGTGAATAAAAGAACATGTTACTTTTTAAAAAAAAATTTGCATCCCTTTTATGTCTTTTTCTTGCCTAATTACTCTAGCTAGCATTTCCAATAGTGTGTTCAGTGGAAGGGTAAAAGAGGGCATCCTAGTCTTTTCTAATCTTAGTGGGAAAGCTTTTATCTTTCACAAATGATTGCTGTATTAGCTGTGGGGTTTTTGTTTTGTAAATGCCTGTTAGCATATTGAGGAAATTCTTTTCTAATTGTAATTTGCTGAGTGTTTTTTATTTATTTACTTTATCATGGAATAATTTTTTATGTCTGGTGCATTTTCTGCTTCAATTGAGATCATGTAGTTTTTCTGCTTCATTATACTAATCAAGTGCATTACATTGATTTTCATATGTTGTACCATCCTTGCATAAATACCATTTCATCTTAATATTTTTGTCATTATGTTTGTTAGTATTCTGTATTTGTGAATTTACTTATCTGCTAAATTTTATTATAAGCCCCAAATTTATTGTTATGGTTCTTTTGCATATATGTACAGAGTGGCAAAATATTTGATTTGCCGGTGCACACATTCCTGCTTGCTCTCATAATCAAGCGTCCTTTCCTGCTTTATTTGCTGCCTTTTTTTTTTTTGTCATTTATGAGCCTTTTATTGGCAATTTTGCAATTTAAAATGACCCCCAAGCAGAATGTGGAAGTGTTATTTAGCGTTGGTATCGTGATGTTATGAATTCAATGTTACAAATCACAATTTATATTAAATAAATGTCTTTGAAGAGAGAAACACATAAAGCAAGATTAAGTGTTGATGGGTTGACAGAAACATGGCCAGAGGCAAATCCCGGTGATGTTACAGAACATTACTGTAAATAATGAGAATGTACTGGTATTGTTGAGTTTTTTGCATGTTTGGTTTTGTTGAATCTTTGTTTTCCAGTTTTCTCTTGTGGTTTTATTACTTCCTTCTCCGACTAGTCAATAGCTTTAGTATTTAGAGTGATGCACACATAGTGTTCTTTTATTTTAGAGAAGTCTGAGATGCCTTTGTGCCAGTTCTTTAAATACTTGGTAGAATTCACTGGTATAGCCATCTGGTCCTGGACTTTTCTTTCTTGAGAAGTTTTTTAATCACTGATTCAATCTTGTGTTATAGGTCCTTTTGTTTTCTACTACTTCTGGAAACAGTTGTGCTAATTTCTTGGCATTTCTCTTTTTCATCTAGGTTAACTAATTTATTGGCACACACTTTTTCATAGTATCTCTTTAAAATGCTTTCTTACCCCCTTTTTTAACTTCCGTGCAGTCTGCAGTCAGTGTTCCCTCCTCATTTCTGATTTTAACTTTAGTCTCTCTTTTTGCTTTTGGTCAGATTTTGGTGTTTGTAAATTTTTGTGTGGTTTTTCAGAGAATCAAGTTTTGGTTTTGTTGATTCCTTCTATCATTTTCCTATTTTCTTTCATGTTTATCTCTGTTCTAATTTTTATTTTTTTGCTTCCTTGTGCTAGCTTTAGATTTAGTATTTTCTTCTTTTTTCAAGTTCCTTTAGTTGTAAATTTAAATTGCTGATTTGAGATCTTCTCCTTCAGTATTAGCTTTTACATCTACATTTCTCTCTAGATTAGTTTTTGCTGTGTCCCATGGGTTTTGATTTGTCATGTTTGTCTAGTTTTGTTTGTTTTTAAGAGGGAGAAAGGGATAGAGAATGAGAATCAGTTTTATTTTTTCATCTTAAACCTTTTTTACTTGGACACTTAGTTGTATATGTGGTGCTGGGGTTTGAACCCAGGTCCTCATGCATGCCAAGCAAGTGCTACTACAACTGCTGAGCCACCGCTCCAGCCTTGTCTATTTTCTAATCACATCTAGAATTTCTTCTTTGACCCACTGGTTGTTTAAGAGTAAATGTGTTTTTTTGAAACCTGGGGGCTTAACCACTGAGCAGCATCCCCAGTCCAGTTTTTTTGTTTTTGTTCATTTGTTTTGAGGCCCGTTCTTTGCTAAATTGCTGAGGCTGTCCTCTAATTTTTGATCCTCCTGCCTGGAGCTGCTGGGATTATAGGCAAGCACCATCATACTCTGCTAAGAGTGTATTGATAAAACCTTGAGCCCTTCTCTCTACCTTATGGAGTGTTGCTTTCAAGAAATCTGTACTTTGTTATTTCTGTGTGTCTTGCTGAATTCTTTGTTTGGGACATCCCAGTGATCACGTCTTGGTGAGCCAGCCAGTATCTATAAAAGTAGTAGAGGTCAACAGCTGGATTTATCTGGTTGAGGGTAAAGTCAGCCATCACACTCCACTTGAGGAGCCAGTTGAAGACTTCAATTTCTTTTTGAAGAAGCAGTTCCCAGGGGCTTCATTGGTTACTTAGCGGTTGGAGAGCTTGCCTGGTATGTGTGAGGACATGGGTTTAAACCCCAGCACCACATACATAACTAAGTAGTGTTGAAGAAACAAAGGCCACATGATTGTTTTGGTTGGGTTTTTTGTTGCTATTTGTGTGTGTGTGTGTGTGTGTGTGTGTGTGTGTGTGTGTACCACGGATTGAACCCAGGGGTGCTTAATCACTGAGCCACATCCCCCAGCCATTTTCAATTATTTTGAGACAAGGTCTTGGTAAGTTACTAACACTGGCTTTGAACTTGTGATCCTCCTGCCTCAGTCTCCTGAGTTGCTGGAATTACAGGTGTGTTCCACCACACCCAGCCTGGTAAGTAAAGTTGATTCTCTTCCTGCCCCCCCTAAAAAAAAAAAAAAAAAAAAAAGCAGCCTCCAAAAGACTTGGCTTCTGTATGGAGACACCAAGAATATTCTTGTGTGAACCAAATTCTTACTTGTGTCTGCTAGCCAACATAACATGGTGGGAACGTGTATACACCGAAAATATCAAACTCCAGCTGCTACTACAGCATGACTACAAATCATCCCACAAATGGGCCCAGGCACTCTGCTTTCTCATTTTGACCATATAGAGTAAGAGTTCTGTGAATCCCAAATAGGCAGACAAAACAGTCCATTGTAGTCCAAAGCAACTATAAGATGATCTCCAGCCACTTAGCCACCCAGAGAAGAATTTTGGGATCATATCTTTGAGGAAGAAATGTTAGGTAGGAGTCCAGGGATGCCAAGATGGCAGAGGCAGGGTACAAGAAAAATGTTGTTGAGGACAAGACAAGGAGATAAGTCATCATGACCCTGTTAATCATAAGTCCCATTACCAGGACAGTTTCTTCCACTGAGGACTATTATCCATGATAATAGCCGCCACAGGTTGGGTATTATAAAGTAACCAATGAGGGGGGCGGGATTGGACAGTATTCCAATCAGGTATCATAAAGTAATCAGTGAGAGTATATAGGGTAAGGTCTTTAATCAGGTCCACATAGGCTAGAGACTGCCTCACAGCTCAAGATATTAAGACCTAGATTTCCAGACATTGGGGCCTTGTTCTTCATGTAACTTCAGATTTATATCTGGTGTCCTTTCATATCAGCCTGGTGGACTCCCATTAACATTTCTTTAGCACACAAATAGTAGTGATACATTTCTTCAGGGGTTGTTTATCTGGAAATGTCTTATTTGCTCCTTTCATTTTTCGAGGTCTTTTTGACTTTTTTAAAAATCATTTTGCTAAAGTTGTAAGTCCTTTGGTTACTGAAGACTGTTTCATTTGCCTAATAGTCATCTAGTATTTTGACTTTTCTTTAAACACCTGTGTAAAAAAAATGGAAAAACGGGTGTTCAGCAGCAAGTGTTCAGGTGCGGATGTTCGAAAAGGAGTCAGGCCTAAAAGCAGCTGAGCAAAAAACCTTTTTATTGGGATCATTGGCTCTTGGAGCAGATTCACCAGCCAGCCAGAGTGAGGGTGGGCAGGGGAAGTGTCAGGCAGCCCTGGCTGGGCAGTGACTTTGTAGTCTGTGGTAGGCAGGGGAAGTTTGGGTATCTCATATCCCTCAGGGATTAGCTGGTGACTCCATTGATCATCAAGTGGTTGCAAGACGCCATTGGGTTTTATCTGATTGCTTGTTCTTTGGCATGTTGCTGCCTGATGCCCTGCCCCCACCAGGGGCCCCAGAAATCAACCTAACAACCTGGAGCAAAAAGAGAAAGGAAACAAACAACTCTCCTGTGAGTGTGTGTGCGTGCGTGCGCGTTTGTGTGGGTTTTAACAGATTGGCTCTGTATTAGTGTACTTTTAAACACTTAGCCATGTCTTTTACAGTTCTGTCTTAGCCTCCACTTACTGCCATGAGAGAGATTAGGAGAGAATAAAATGGCTAGGCAGTTAGGACCATTGGCCCCATTCAACCACACCTAGAAGCTACTGGTAGAGAGCCATTAAGGGTATGCTCAGGACCTTCAAATACAAAAGACCTTGAGGCTCTCCTGCAGGAGCAACTCCTTTGTCCCACAGGCAGAAAACTAAAAAGTGTGGGGGTGGACACAAATGGGAACTAGGAAAGATTTGCTATCTGTTTTGCATAGATTTTAACCAATAATGGTGCTTTTCTCCAATATCTGCTTTACATGAATCTTAAGGCTCATACCCCAAAGCAATATAATCCATGGCCGAATATACATCAGAGGGTATCCTGCTTCCAGGAACTCCTCTGCCTTGTGGAGTGTCTGCTCTCCTTCCTTGAGTAAATTCTTCTCTTTTTACGCTTCCCTTCATGGTTGTCTGCGGATTTTAGTCTTCAAATTTGCGAGACAGGAACCCAGAAGATTGGCACTGAATTCCTGGAGTGTGTTTCCACACCAAGAGTTAAACACGCCACTCAACAGGTTCGGGGCGGGGACGGGGAGAGGGCACTCAGCTTCTTAGCTGGATAGCCCCAAATACTAGAAACCGGCTGTTTTGGCCACCTAAACTCCAGTTGCCAGGAGGAGCAGAGAATCTGGCCTGTCTCAAAACCCTCCCATCACTTGGCTACTGAAGTCTGTGTTTCATTTGCCTAATAGTCAACTAATGTTTTGACATAATTTCTTTAAACACCTGGAACAGAAAGAGAAACAATTGTGTGTGTGTGTGTGTGTGTGTGTGTGTGTGTGTGTGTCTGTGTGCGTGTGTGTGAACAGATTGGCTCTGTATTAGTGTACTTTTAAACACTTAGCCAAGTCTCTTACACTTCTGTCTTAGCTTCCACCTACTGCTTGCTCAGGGCATGTAGGTAAAAACTTAGGGTCCTCTGTATGCTTTCCTGAGCACATATCTAGTGCTGGTCGTGTGAGTGGATATCTTGAGTCTATCATATACACAGGAGTTTTTAAAAATCCCTTTTTATCCTATGTATATTCTTTCCCATCATCTTCCTTCTCAGGAATTTTGTGATCTGTCTGTTCCTTGTTTCAGTTGTTGTTTCTTGCCTCTGGCTGCTGCATCAATCCAATGATTTAGTTAAAAGCCACCCAGGAGCACACCATAATGCTGAGAATGCTCCAAGTAAGGCAAATCCAAGGCAAAAACCATTGTGCTCTGAGAACTGCCAGACAAGTTGAAACCCACAATCACAATTGTTTAAGAATAAAGTCTGTATCACTCCCTCAGGCATTAGGAGTACCTTGGGGTTGCTTACCTCACAACCCACACTGACTTGGGGCATGGGGGATGGTAGGCAGGCAGTTTAAAATGCCACCACACATAGCAGCACTTTTCCTCGCTAACCCTTGTCCTAGTTTTTATACATTTTTTACTTCCAGAGTTCTACAAAATTTAATTCTGATAGTATGATAGTATTTGCCAGCTCATTAATTGCTTTTTAGAGGGAGATCTGGAGTTCCCTACTGTGCTTTTTTTTTTTTTAAGAGAGGGATAGTGAGAAGAGAGAGATAATCAGTTTTATTTAGTTTTTCATGCAACTTTTGTTGCTCTGACACTTTGTTGTGTACATGGTGCTAGGGTATGAATCCGTGTCCTTGCACATGCCGGGTAAGCGCGGTAACCACTGAGCCACCACTCCAGTCCCCTTACTGTGCCATCTTGGATAATGTTACCTCTGATGTAGAGATTTTTAAGAATGATGGTACTGTTAACCAAAAGTGAGAAAATTGGTTTATAGGCATGAAAGGGATTATTTTTATGTGGACATAGTCCTGTGTTTGAGGTGTTGGTATAGTCTGTAGATATTTAATGACAGTTGGAATTCTGTTGCTTGAATTCCAGAAATAGCATAGAAATGCAAAGAAATCTGAACACCTTCTACATAGAAGTTAAAATGAGTGTATATGATTTCCTTGAAATAGAGGGGAAGGCCAAGTGTGGCATCTTGGGAAACACATTTTTTTTTTTTTTTAAATAGAGGGACACAGAGAAAATCGATTTTATTTAGTTTTTTATCTGATTTTTGTTGCTCTGACACTTAGTTGTATATGTGGTGCTGGGGTTTGAACCCATGTTCTCATGCATGCCAGGCAAGTACCATAACTGCTGGGCTACCGCTCCAGCCCCTTAGAAAACACTTTTAGTCAAGAATCAATCATTGACTTATTCACCAAGCATTCATTTGTTCCTACTGCTGGTGTAGGTGTTGTAAGCATTGGTGATACAAGGGAGTGAGATCTAGTTTTCTGTCCTCCAGAAGTTCGGTCTCATATTAAGGAAAACAGACAAGAACTTTATAATAGCAACTTTATAATAGCAAGTTTAGAGGAACCAGACAGAGACATGCAGAATATGTAAGTAGTCAGGAGAGACAATGGGAGACTGAGGGAGGTTCAGAGAAGGAGAAAAATTACTGGAGAGAGTGGATGATCTTGGTTGCTGCATGAAGAAATTTTTTGAAGAAATTGGGGTTGGGAGTGGTAACTCAGCGATATCGCACTTGCCTGACATGTGCAAAGACCTGGTTCAAACCCCAGCACTATATGTGTGTGTATGTGCGTGTCATAGCAGCAAAAACCAGATGAAAAGCTCTAAAGATGATTCTCTCTTTCTCCCTTTAAAGAAAAAAAAAACAAACTGTCTCCTGAATTGCCATTGCTAAGACCCCCCAAATAAAGTTCTTTAAAAAAAAAAAAAGCTGAGGACTCTTAAAAAGTACAAATTTGGCAGTAAGGAAGTGGCACAATTTTCATAAGGTTTTAATTGAGAAGTTTTGATAGTATGGCAGATAAAAAAGATTATCAAGAGTGAATGAATATAAGTGACTATTTTGGAGTAGAAGAGATTCAAATGTTTTATAAACAATGAAATTGAATAGGAGGGCAACAATGATGTCAAAGAGTCCCAAAAGAGGAAGTTCATATTTTGAACCCAAAAGGATCAGGATTTGAGGGCTTGGCTGGAGAAAGCAAGTACAGAAATGAGAAAGTTTTGAGACCATGGGAAGGAATTTCAGAGTTTCCTAGGTAAAACAAAACATAAAATCACATGTTAAGAAATGAGTAGCCCAGAAAATACCAATCTGAACTAGTACCATATGTCTGTGATAATAGTACCATTTGCTGATTTTCTCATTTCTTTGGGCAAATAAATGTTAAGTATTTACTGGTTTTGAGTACTCTGTAAGGTCCCTGGGATTATATCTGTAAATAAAAATCCTTTCCTTTGTGGGGGTTACATGTGACTGAGGTGATGGAAGACAAGTAAATATCACATCATTTTAAAATAAACATATGAGATAAATACAACTTGCTGGTTCTGGGAACCAGAAAAGAAAATGAAAAGATTACCCTGATATAACCATAATTTTATATTGCATATCAACTTTTGTTTTTATACAGCTAATTATAAAATCTAGGTTAATAAGACAAGTAGGGTTTTGTTAGAGCCCTTATATATGCTTATATTCGTGAGAAAAAAGTATATTAATATTTATGAGAAAATCTATTAATTTAAGACAACTTTATAATTATATAGTTATTTCCAGGTCTTTGGCAAGAGAAAAGATGAGAAGGGTAAAATAGCTGAAATTAAATTTGTGGCTATACAAAGAGAATTTGTATCTCATTTACAAAAAGATGATTATACCCACACAGACATTTGGTATCTATATGTAAAGGCTTAAAGAAGCTACAAAGAGTTGAAGATTCTTTTCAATAACGAATACGTTGGATTTTCGGGTAGTCACTTTATATTTTCATTGCCTCCTTTTTTTTTTTTTTTTTTTTTTTTATAGGCATTGGAAAAGTGAAAAGAAAGCCTAGTGTTCCAGATTCTGCATCTCCTGCTGATGACAGCTTTGTTGACCCAGGGGAACGTCTCTATGACCTCAATATGCCTGCCTATGTGAAATTTAACTACATGGCTGAGAGAGAGGATGAGTTATCATTGATAAAAGGGACAAAGGTGATCGTCATGGAGAAATGCAGTGATGGGTGGTGGCGGGGTAGCTACAATGGACAAATTGGATGGTTCCCTTCAAACTATGTAACTGAAGAAGGCGACAGTCCCTTAGGTGACCATGTGGGTTCTCTGTCAGAGAAATTAGCAGCAGTTGTCAGTAACTTAAATACTGGCCAAGTGTTGCACGTGGTACAAGCTCTTTACCCATTCAGCTCATCCAATGATGAAGAACTGAATTTTGAGAAAGGTGATATAATGGATGTTATTGAAAAACCGGAAAATGACCCAGAATGGTGGAAATGCAGGAAGATCAATGGAATGGTTGGTCTGGTGCCAAAAAACTATGTTACCATTATGCAGAATAATCCATTAACCTCAGGTGTGGAGCCGTCACCTCCACAGTGTGATTACATTAGGCCTTCACTCACTGGAAAGTTTGCTGGCAATCCTTGGTACTATGGCAAAGTCACCAGGCATCAAGCAGAAATGGCATTAAATGAAAGAGGGCATGAAGGGGATTTCCTCATTCGTGATAGTGAATCTTCGGTAAGTTCATTTTCAAAGGTAAATGGAAATAGAGCTATGGGTATAAAAAATAAAATGAGGGTTGGAGAGATTATGTACCTTCCCTAAAGTTAGCCAGTTGGTAAGCTAGAACCTAAGGTAAATGTCCTGAAGCTGAAGTCACTGTTCTTTCCAACTCTTACGTATTTTGAATAAAAGAGATAGCTCTAGCAGTGATATTATACTAGATTATTTGACGTTGACCTGGTGTTGGTCTGGCATTCCTGGAAAGTGTTCTGTTGCGTTAAACTGAAAAATGGAGAAAATTGAATATTGACACCTTCAGTAGAATAATGCAGTAGATTAAACTGAGAAGATATTTGTCAAATTGCTATTAGATGCAATATATTAGAAAATAATCACTGTAGTTTTTAAAACATAGGAAATCCCTAAATTTAAAAAATTGATATTTAAATTTCTTTATATATTGGTTGTTTGGAAATTGAAATACACTCTAATTATGTATTTCTGAAACCTGTTTTAGTGCTGGGTGAGGTGGCACACACCTATAATCTCATTAACTCCAGAGGCTGAGGCAGGAAGAACACAAGTTTAAGGCCATCTTAGGACAACTTAGCTCAAAATAAAGTAAAAAGAATTGGAGGGGCTAGAGCAGTGGCTCAGCGGTTATGGCACTTGCCTGGCATGCATGAGGATGCAAGTTTGAACTCCAGCACCATGTATGCAGTGAAGTGTCAGAGCAACGAAAGCCACATGAAAAACTAAATAAAAAATTACCTCACAAGCACTGGGGTTTAAACCCCTGTACCACATACACAACTAAGTGTTGGAAATGAAGCCCAGATGAAAAAAGTAGTAAAATTGATTCTCTCTCTCTCTCAAAAATAAAAAATAAAACAAATTTGAACTTCCTTATCAGAAGATTGGGTGGTTGATAGTAAGGAAGAATAATGGGATCCATTTTCTGCCAGATGTTTGGTCTGGCCCACTGTTTGAAACTTTGAAAATAACTGTATGAAAAGAGGCTTCCGAGGTTGATATACAGTGTTCAGAAGAGTGTTAGGATTAAAAAAAAATAGCAACTAGTTAAAAAAGGAACTTGAATATAAAATACTATATGTTTTCTTGTGGATAGAGCTAGATATAAGGCAAAATATACCATTATTTTTAGCAATATAATTTTTAAGGTAGATATCTTGAATAGTCATTTTGTTTTCCCTGCATAATGTTTTTTTAAACATTTGAATTTTCAAATTGCCAATATTTAAATATTGTAAGTTTTGTTTTTTTTTTTTTAATATAAATCCAGGCTTCAGGGGTTGGAGCCATAGCTCCTCAGTAGAGTACTTATCTGACATGCACGAGGATCTGGGTTCAAATCCCAGCACCACATACACAACTAAGTGTCAGAAAAACAAAAATCAGATGAAAAAATAAATAAAGTTGACTTTAAAAAAAAATAAAAACAACCTAGTCTTCAGAATTTCCTTTTGGAATGATAAGACCCACCAACAGTGTTCCACTTTTCGGTATCTGCTTTTGATTGGCCCATACGTTGTCATTCCCTTTGTCCATGTACTTTGGCACCTGTTTACATTACTTTTTTTAGCCCTTGTAGACTTTTGAGTTTGTTTTCATTAGACTTTAGATTAATTGTTTATTTCCTTTATTTTTGAGAAGTCAAAGTATTACCTCTTAAGTCAGTTACTATTAGCTACAAATTAAGGAGGAGTGGGGTGGTCGTCTGGGACTTCTTTCCTCTTTGTCTTCAGTAGTCTGCCTGAAGAGAAGATAGTTCTTGTGCCTCAGATATTAAACTAAAAGATTTACTGTAGTTGTTATTCTGTGGATGCCAAGATGTTCAGACTCTTGATTACATGGTTGTGAATTCTCTTAGTAACCTAATGGGTGAAATTGGGCAAGTTAGCTTTTCTGAGCCTTGTTCTTCCCATCTGTAAAAAGGTTTTGTTTTAAAGGAGTAAAGGAGGTTTTGTATGATGACTTGTACTTAGTAAGCACTTGGCTTTTAGCAGCTTAATATGAAAATGTTGGTACGTGGCTTTCAAAATGTTTACTTTTTTTTTTTTTTCTCTTTTAGCCAAATGATTTCTCAGTATCACTAAAAGCACAAGGGAAAAATAAGCATTTTAAAGTCCAACTAAAAGAGACTGTCTACTGCATTGGGCAGCGTAAATTCAGCACCATGGAAGAACTTGTAGAACATTACAAAAAGGCACCAATTTTCACAAGTGAACAAGGAGAAAAATTATATCTTGTCAAACATTTATCATGATACTGCTGATCAGAAGTGACTGCTCTACAGCTTTTCTTCGTCATGTAATTGAAGACTGAGGAAGTGTCAGTTCAATCATGCTTGATTGGAAATTGCTGTTTCTAACTCTGAGCATTGACTATAAAACAAGTATTTTTATTGTAACTCAGCACATATATACTACATATGCAATGTCTCTGCATAGAGCAGTTATCATCCTCGGTCTCCTATTTTACTGTATTCTCCTTTGCTGTTTTTCTCTTTGCTTCTCATATTAAGGTTTTTGTATTTTGAAAAAAAATGGAATAATACAAATCAGAAGTCTTTATATGGAAGATTTCCTTTATTCCCATTCCTTGATTTCCTTGTAAAGGCACCCCCAGTAGTTCTGCCATGGTTTCTCTTCATATAAAATTATATCTATATATGGCATATGCTAAAATAAATTTCTTTGAGAGTGTTAATCTTTTCTGTGACTAAATAGCAGTAATAAATGGAAATTAGAAATTATTTTCAGGTATTATATTTGTCAAAAGCCATTGTAAATACCAAGTATGTTGTGTATGCCATTATTTTAAAAAGTTCATTCATTGTCTTCATTGTGCTACATAATAGATGGGGCGTGGGTTAGAAACATCTTAATGTAATTTTAATTTAAAGCTGTTGAAACAAAAATTGCTGAATTCATAAAAATTTTCTTGGGTTTTTTCCCCCCTCTTTATGCAAGAGAACAAACCAGTCTCTGAGATATTGAGCTAAAACTGTAAATGGATGCTCTATTGTTATTTTCTTTTTCCTAATGTTGCTTTACCAAAGCATCTTATATTAGAAAATGTTATTGATGTCAGTGTGATATAAATTGTGGACAAGTTTTGGGGAAATAAGAGATAATGAGATATGTAGGGTGTTCCCCCCCCCGAAACTTACATTGTAAGGGACAGTATTTCCTATTTTCATTTCCTTCTTTAAGTGTCCATCCCATCCTACCTCCACTCCCACGCTGGGAATTGAATCTAGGGGTCTTGCACATGCTTGTCACGTTCTGTACGACGGAGCTACTCTGTAAGCCCCTCCTTTCTGCTTTGAGTTTTATTGATTGAGACACTAAAATTGATGTAAACCTGAGGGGAGCATGGAATATGCTTATGGTCAGATAAAATTAAATTATTTTAAAAATCTTATGTTTTGTTTAACAAATAGTAGTTTGGGTGAATGGATGTCAGGCTTCTGCAGAGTATTAAATCTATTGCTGTAGGCCACAGAAGAAAACCAGTTGTGTTTATTTTATGATCACACTTTTGTCCTCATTAGGCTGGAGGTTTAATTTAAGGAAAGTAACCATCAGTATTTTAATTGAAGATACTTAACAAAAGCATATAACTGAGGAAGTGGATAAAGTCATGTTTTCAAGAATTTCTCCAGTATTGCCCAGGCATATCAATATTTTCATTCTCTGCTATTATAAACAGTGATACATCAAAATTATTGAAGGTAAAACTGAAGTTGTGAAATTTATGAGTTTTTTATTTCATTGTTTTAACTATTTTTTTTATTATTATTTAAATCTTAATATCATTTAAAGAACAATGTTGCCACTGGGTGGCAGTCCTGGCTTCTCCCACTAAGCAACAGAAATCAGCAAGTATAATTAAGACATTGATGCACAAATTTTCATCTTTGTTATATCTGTTTTTAAAACCCTTTTTTTCATATTTCATTATCTTTCTGAGTGTTTATTAAAGTATTAGAAGATAAGCTTAATTGAAATAAAGTTATTTATACTTTACTTTTTTTGCAGTAAAAATCTCATAAATGTAAATCAAGGAAAACTGTTTAAAAATGATTGTAGAGTGACTAGGTAGTAAACATCCTTTTATTTTTAGCATACATTTGATGATGCTTTTTGTTTTCTCTGACTTTCCCACACAGTCTTCATTATGAAGCAAAATAATGAGTGCTTTAATTTTACAAGGAGCAATTTGTATCACAGACACGAACTAATTTTTTCTTTTTCCCTCCGTTTTCCTTCCTCTATTCTACTAGACTTCCTTTTGCTCATTTTTTAATTTATATTTGGTTCTTTATGATATTCTTTTCTCCCCGTTTCCTTTATTTTACCCTAGCCTGCACATATGAGAGAAGACATTCGACCTTTGAGTTTGAGTTTGGCTTATTTCATTTAGTGCGTGATACTCACCATTTCCTTCCATTTACTCACAAATGCCACAATTTCATTTTTTTGACTGTGGTGTATGTACATGTATTATACCGTGGTGGTCTACTCAGACATGAATTATTTATGGCAGATACCCCACTGAACTGATATTAATAGAGCAAAGGAAGTAGCTAGGAATGGAGTAGCGCTGGAAGCAGGGTGCATGTTCCTGTGCTTTAATTAGATTTATTATAGAGTCCCCAGGTAACAAATGTGTACTAGTAATATCTATTGTGTGGTCATTGTGGGATGGAAGCTTCATTGGGAACTACTTTACTCCATATTTCAACATTTTGTTAATTTTTAATCAGTCTTAAACCAATTCTTACAGCAATAGCTATTTTTATAAGCATAAATTTTACTGGAAGCAATTTTCTTGGGAATTGGAGCAACCTTAGAAAATAGCTACATAGCTAAGTACTAACAGGATCTGTGTTAGAAATCAGATTTCCTCATGCTCAGCCTCATGGTGTGTGTTCGAAACATACTATTCTGAGTGTGCTAATTTTACAGTAGAAGGAGGGTCCTGAGAAAAGCAGAGTTAAGAAGTTTTCTACCACATAGGAGATGATTAGTTATCAAGTATGTAACCCATGTAAACCTGACCAATCCATTTCTACAAATAACTTCTCTAAAATCTTGGAAGAAGGAGCTTAGTAGCTAGAAGAAAAGCTATTGCCGCAGTAACCATTATTTATAAGTCCTTAAGGATTCAGTTGAATGTATATGTTCACACGTGTACATTGTACGTCACTATACCTGTCAACACACGTACCTAGTAGCACTAGAGACTGCTTCTCAGAATGCTGGAAGACTGAGTGCAATCCATTGCTATTACCAGAAGGATAAAAAGACCTAGCGGATGAGTCATGTAAGTTGTTAGAATAAGGTCACTCTTGTACATAAATGTCACATGAAGTATTTCTAACTGTAACGCTCTGTCATGTAATCCAAGGGTAGCAAAGAAGCAGGGTTGCCACTGTCCATGTAGTTCCTTTGTGAAAATTAGGAAAAGGCACCTTTTCCTCCTGGCAGGCACAGCATCTTCCCATTAAGAAGTCCAGGATTTTACCCACCACGTCTTGGCAGGGTGCTTTGTTCAGGGTTTAACCAAACAGAGTGACCTTATGGGAATACTGATCATCTACACAGTGCTTGAAAGAATTATTGAAGCCGGCACATTGGTGCAGCCCTATATATAGCCCCAGCTACTTGGGAGGCTGAGACAGTAGGATCATTTGAGCCCATTGTGGGTAACATAGTAAAACCCAATCTCGAAAAAGAAATTGACAACATTTAAAAAGTGGGAAATTTCACAAAATCCGAAATTTCCTGTTAGAAAATGAGAAGTTGGAAACACTGTAGTTGGAATTCCCTAACTTAGCAATCAGCTAAAACCTAGGATAGGTGGCCCCCTTGTTTTCACTAATGCAAGTGGTGAAAAAATTGCAAGTGTAATAAAGTTCTCCCAACCTTCATTTCTGTTGTTCATATTTACAAGTGCAGTTACTGTTACTAATCATTTTTCCTGTTAAGTGGAGAATATGAGACTTGTAGTCTGTAAACTTTCATTTTTCAGAAACACTTCAGATACATTGTCCAAATCAGTAAATTAAGAGTGTAGCATTATGTCATGCTTTGACTTTTTCCATTTCAAATACTTTACGAGAAGTTAAGAGAGTTCTTTGTAATCTTGCCTTTGTTTTTTTATTATTTTTTAATGCTGAGGTTGAACCTTGGGCCTTGTGTGTGCTCCAGAAATCTTAGATTTATATAAATCTTTTTGCTTTTTCAAATGCCTTCACAACTATAGTCACTTTTTGTTTAGGGATATTTGATATAGGGTAGATGATATCCTCGTTTTATGTTCTGAACAGTATCCAGTGGATTTTAAAACATCAAATTACTGATTCTGGGGGGGTTGGATCGGTGGCTCGGTGGTTACGGCACTTGCCCTGCATGCGCAAGTACACAGGTTTAAACCCCAGCACTCATGTACTCAACTAAGTGTCAGAGCAACAAAAGCCATATGAAAAACTCAAAAATGGATTCTCTCTGTCTTTGTCTGTCTCTCTCTCGCTGTCCTTCTCTCTTAAAAAAGAAAAAATTACTGACTCTGGGGGAAAACATTTGGTTCTGTTGCAAAGTATTGGCTTGCTCCTCTCCTGATAAACTGATTTTGTTGGTGTTTAAAAGTTCTTGTGACTCAACTCTGCCTAAAAAAATTGACAGACAAGCAAAATATGCATTCTCCACACCCTAATTTCTTGCTGTTACATGACCTAAACCAACTAAGAAATTGAAATGTTATTTCTAGTTTCTTAAGAGATGTCCTTTTGATCTGAAATTATACACGATTTGTTGAGACTTGTTTAATGAGTAGAACCTAAACTAGGCTTGGTGGATTTGAAGAAGAGGAGCCCCCGCCCCTGCAAAAGGAGAGAGAGAAATAATTTTCTTCATCTGGCCATTGTTTCTCCGACACTTAGTTGTGTGTGTGGTGCTGGAGTTTGAACCCAGGTGCCTGTGCATGCCAGGCAAGTGCTCTGACTGCTGAACCACTGCTCAGCCCCAGGAGGAGACTTTTTTTTTTTTTTTATAGACTTCTTTTCTTTTTATTATTATGTCAGGAGGAGGCTTTTTAGTTGCCATGTTTGCAGAGATGTTTTGAACCATTGTGCTTTTGAGAATGCTTGCTGGCTAGAGTGCTTTCGTTGTATCAAATATTTCAGAATTGGTCTGATTCCTACAGTGGCTTGCCACAAATATTTACCTGCAGGACTGACTGATTTTTAAATGTTTCCTCTCAAAATGACTTAATCTTAAAGCACAGGGAAAACCAATATCACTATTTTGGACTAATGTTGCATATTTTATTTATAGTTATAACAGAAGTCACAGTACTCAATTTCCTCCTTCCGTGTTTTCTTGTACCTCTTGGAATGATGGCTTTCAAACAGGAAAACAAACATTTTAAGTAGACGTTTTAAAGTAGAAGTCTAAATTAAGATATTTAGTTGATTTATGTAAACTTTTGGGCTCAACTAATTTGCGTCTTCGACTATGGAAAAACTTTGCAGAGAGCCTTGGAAAATTGTGGAGACAAAAAGCTGGTTCCAGAAAAAGACTGTTAAGGGTTGTCTTGTTTAAATATAGGATAAACACAGGAATCATTTTTTTTTTTGTTTTTTGTTTTTTGTTTTTTTTTTTGAGAGAGGGACAGTGAGGGAATTTTTTATTTAGTTTTGTGTGTGGCTTTCTTTGCTCCAACACTTAATTGTGTATGTGGTGCTGGGGTTTGAACCCATGTCTTCGTGCATGCCAGGCAAGTGCCATAACCGCTGAGCCACCGCTCCAGCCCAGGAGTAGTTTTTAAATTGACATTTTTGAGCACTTCTGGAGGAAATTAACACCTGAAAGCATGACTTCTCTAGAGCAAATGGTCTCTAACTGGTATCTTTTCTAGTCTAGAATGAGGGTGATGTTATAGATAACCCCAGCATTGTGTTAAAAAAAAAAAAAGCAAGATTACAAAGAACTCTCTTAACTTCTAGTAAAGTATTTGAAATGGAGAAAGTCAAAGCATGATGTAATGCTCTACACCTAATTACTGATTTGGACAATGTATCTGAAGTGTTTCTGAGGCTCATGATAATCACTTGGTGTCAAGATGAGAAAAAAATATTTTTGAACTGTTGGTATCAGTGGCTCATGTGCTGAGGGCATGGTCTCCAGCCCACAGTGCTACTAGGAGGTGGTGGACCCTTTAAGGTGGTGGGCCTAGGAAGGAAGTTAGGTCATTGGGGCATGCCCTTGAATGGGCTATTGGGGCTGGGTCCCTTTCTGTGTATCCACTGCTCCACTTTTCCTTGCTGCCATAAGGAAATAGACAGCATAGGGCTCCTCTGCCTTGTGCTCCCACCATGGTGTACTATGCTCCCACAGCCCAAAATGACAGCCAGGCAACCGTGGACTGACACTGAGGGTTCAAACAACCTTTTCTCCTTTTAAGTTGATTCTGTCAGGTATTTTATCCCAGTAGTGGAAAACTGATGACCAACTGTTACGTCTGTGTATATAATTATGTATTACTATGTGTGTATATGATTGCATGTCTGTATTTTTAAGTAACTTAGAGATACTGTACATCAAATCAACTCACCTTAAATATTTGATTGCTCGGATGCCAGAAAATGGACAAAGCTTTCATAAAAGTTGGATTTCAGTGATACAATGCTTAATGTAGAAGAGCTCTGAATTAAAAATAGAGCAGGTTGGTGAGGTTGTAGAGTTAAGATTGAGGGTGTTAATATATACAGGACGATCAAAGGAGGTCTCATAAAATTGACCCTTGAGCATACTGTGTGCTCTACTTAAGGATTAGCCAGTGATTAAGTGAAATAGCAACCACTATCATTTCAAAAGCACGTAGCTCATGACTATTACAGTTCATTATTTGTGGTTTTCAAGTTTTAAAACATTAAAATGGCATTTTGGGGGGTTTTATTCCATTTATATTTTGAGATTTTAACCACAAAGAGCTAACTTGAATAAATCTCTCATTCTCCATCTAAAGAGAAGTTGTTGGGTGATATGTAGGAAAAAAACAACTTAATTATCACTACAGGAGGAGGGCAGTTTGGCAGACTTAGGGTTTTAATTGATCATACCCTGAGGAAAGAAAACCAAGGGAGGTTAAATTTCTTGACCAGACAATAAATACTAGGAAGAAAATTGAAAATCTAAAAGTATATTCAAAAGAGATGAAAAAGGGATGCAGGAGCTCTGAAAATTGGAACTTGAAAATGTGTGGAAATTACACCTGGAGCAGACTTGGGGGGAAGCTTTAGAAGAGTTTAAGATAAAAGGAGTTCCATGATTTAAATTCCCTGGTTTATTCCACAAGAAAGAAAAACCAATGAGTCATTGAGTTAACAGATAAACATTAGGTATGCTAAGTCAGCACATAAATATATAGAAATCTTGGTGTGGGGGGAATGTTCTATGGTAAGCAGGGCAAGGGAATAGGAATGGAGTAATTAACCACCGCACCGGGGCCTGTCCTGGACTTGCACAACTCTAAGAATGTGTGCCTCCAGTTTTGCACCGTAGGTACTTTCATTCTAATCCTTTGCCTATGCAGGGCACAGAGAGCTTATGAGTTTCTTCTCTGGCCATCAAAGGTGCCCCTCCCCCCGACCTCTTTTTCAGAAAAACCTTTCCTCTGCTTGCTTTTTCCTTCCATAATAAAATTTCAGAGATTTAAGTAGCAAATAGTGTAATAGGAAAAAATTCCGTTTCTACACGGTACCTGCTTGTGATAGATAATCTGCCCACTCTTCCAGCAGTTCAGCTCAGACTTGCATGATCCTCCAGCTCTGTGGAAGACAATGGAAGTGAACCTGAAGTGCAGCAACAGAATAAAGGGAAATTTGTTTTGGGCGTGTTGTATAGCTGAGATTACAAGCAGCTGACGAGGTGGTATAGGAAAAGAAGTAACAGCCAGAAGAGTAGGGCAAATTGGAAGATGGCAAGGGTTAGGCATGTGAGGCATGGCCCTCAGAATTTGTCACCCAATGATATGGGCTGGGCAAGAATAAATGGTCTGCTTTTCTTGTTGAGTTGTGATCCAGGCTTGAGACGGACTGTCATTCAAAAGCTATGATAGGTAGATGGAATACCCCCTCAGTGACCATTTAGGTGTGCTGAGCCCAGAACAGAGACTGTCCTTGCAGCGACTTGTTAAAGGATTGGCAGATAGTACTTCTTGTCAAGAGCATGGCAGTGCTGGGCAGATACCGTGCCCAGGTAGGGCCAACTATCCATCTTAAGACTTAAAGGTTTGTTGAACACAGTCCTGATTACTTAACCTCTTCTCCCCACCCCCCCCCCCCCTTTTTTCTATTTTTTGAAGTGCTGGGGTACCTTCTTTTCCTTTCCTCTAATGAATGTGTATTCCTGTCAACAGTCCCATCCTTGTGCTTCCATGTTTCCCTGCTACCACTAAACCTAGGTGGGTACCTCCTTGCAATACCAGATTGAAGCTTGTCTATTCCGAGTCTTTGCTGAATCTCTTGGTTCATTCACTGTGCCCCTCAGACACATTGTGAGCAGGTGAGTGGAAAGAACTTGGAATTTGGCAGACCTCAGTTGGATTTCCTGTCTGCATCCTTGACTAGCTTTGTGATCTGTAATAAGCTAATTTCTCTGAACCCTGTGACTTAATCTGATGAATTGAGAATTGAATCTTACCTTACAAGACCATTGTGTAATGGGAAATGTGTGGAAAGTCTAGGACAATTCCTGGTAGATAGTGGCTACCTAGCACACATTGGCTTATGTTGTTAGATGTTGACCTGCTGGCACTGAGCAGAAGAGGATTTGGGAGAGAGAAATTGGGAAACCAGGACTGGGAAGACAAAGGTAATATTGGAGACAGATGTTGAGACCACATATGAAGCATACACAAAGCACTCCAAGTAGGGTGAGCCTAGACCCAAAAGTAGGGCAGAACAGGATCAGATGCTAGGGGAGGAGCCATGACACATTGTGCAAGATGCCAGAGATCAGAGATCAGGGAGCAAATGCAAACGTAGCCAGTACTGACCCACAGTGCTAGGATCGAGGAGTATGTGCACCAAATGTTCTTGATCATGGTGCAGTGTAAAAAAAATCCAGTATTGTAGACCTGCTTTGTGACAAGTCCTGTTCTAAGTGTACCATCTCTAGTCCTCACAACAGACCTGAGTTAGGTACCACTATTATTGGTCCCAATTTAGAGATGAGAATACTAAGGCAGATAGTTTAAATCACTTGCCTAAAACAACATAATTAGAAAGTGGAAGTACCTGGATGTCAGCCCCTGGAGCATTCTGGCTCCAGAGCCCATGCTTTTAACTACCTCCTGTAAATATCTCTAACCAGAAGGCTTTCTTTGCTGTTCCAGAGGTGAAACCAAAAGATGGGCAGGCAGCAAAGGGCCAGCTGGTCAGAGCAAATAAGTCTTGAATGTATTATTGTTATAACATATAGTTAATATACCACTTGTGAAGACCTACTCTGTTCCTAGCACTGTGTCAGTGGATTTGTGTCTGTATTCTTTCCTAAGTCCCACGACTATTATGCAAGGCATTATTGTACTTATAAATGAAAAGAAAAAAATGAGACTCGTGGAGTTGGCTTTGCATCAAAAGAGAACTACTTTTTCCCTCTGTTCCTCAACCCACCATTATCTAGCTTCTGATCCAAGGCCTCAACAGAAAACACCTCTTGCTGATATTACAAATGACATTCCAGAGCTAAATCCAGGGGACACTTTTGATGTTCAACTCACTGGTTCTCTCTTTTGTACTCTGCTTGATAATTGCTTCATCCTTCTTTGCTTCCATGACCTTTTCCCTGACCTATCCCACCACCACCACCCATTTCCCTACTTTATCCTGCCCTGGTCTGTAAATGGAGGTGGTCTTCAGGGGTACATACACAGTCCTCCTGAGTGTTCTTGGATGATCTTACCCACTACCAATGAAATGCAGTGGGTAGGGGAGATCCTACCACCCCTTGACAGCCATCAACTTGATTTGTTTGGGGTTTTTTTTTTCAGACAGGGCCTTATATATTACCAGGCTGGTCTTGAAATCAGGTTCAAACCATACTCCTATCTCAGCCTCCCTGAGCAGCTAGGACTGTAGGCATGTGCTTACCCATCACCTTGAGACAAATATATTTACATACTGGAGACTTCTGCCCATATAAGTATCTCATTCAGGTGGATCAAGGTGAGCACATGCAGCCTTTTCCTGCACCACCCCAACCTTGCCTGCCCTGACCCCACCCCATTCTATTATTTCAGTTGAGGTGCTGCCATCCACCCACTTACCCAAACATGGAACCTGAAAGTCATGTTTGGCTTCTCTTCCCTGGCCCTCCCAATCCACGCAGTATCTAGGAGCTGAGATTCTACCTCCTATATTTTGAATTTGCTTACTTCCGTCCACTGCCATGAGAGATCTGTTGTAGGCCAACACCATCTCTCATCTAAGTGACTTCGTCCCATCTGGCTGCCTTCGCTGCTTTCTCTAGCCTAGCCATAAACATTTTAGAGCTCAAATGCAGGGGACGTCATGACCAGATTTGCGCTTTCAACCCTTCCTTTGACCTTCACTACTCTTAGGATAAACTCGAAGCCCCTCAGGAAGACACTGAAAACTCTCTGGAATTGTTTGTGTCTTTGAGTCCCATTTGTTCTTGCCGTTCCAATCTTGCTCTCCATTTGCACCAATTTTCTTTTGGTTTCCTAATCACAGTGCCTGGCTGGTGTTTTTGGTTTTCGTTTTCCCTTCTAGAGTTTAATACCCAGTCCCAGAGTCGCCTCCTCCAGGAGCCCTTCTGTGATCTCACAGCCTGGATTAGTTGTTTCTCCTCAATGATCCTATATTCCCTTGAGAATATTTGCCACTGCATTTCTGGTATTATGATTATTCCCATGGGTGTTGGAACTAGTCGGAAAGTTCTTGTTGAAGGCAGGTACTATTGAATTCCCAGGATCTAGCACATAATAGGTCCTCAGTGAATTCTTGTTGAATAAATATGAGTGACTTTCCCAAGGTTAGTTTGCAAATAACTTCTGAAACTGGGACCAAAATATGTTCTACTCCAAAACCCCTGTTCATTCCACTGTTGAATTTGTATGTTAGGGTGTTTAAAGTCATTGAGGAGCTGAAGTTTAAGTAGTCAGGCTCTGTTATAAGGTTTTCCTTCACATTTTCAAAATTGGTTGTAATTTTTCAATAATACATTCACATGATTCAGTCTCCAAAAAGTCTAAAAAATAGGGGCTGGAGTAGTGGCTCAGTGGTTACCACGCTTGCCTTGCATGAGCAAAGACACCAAATCAAATCCCAGCACTACATACACAACTTCAGCAACTTAGGCCCTAAGCAAATTAGCACTGTCTCAAAATAAAATATAAAAAGGATAAAAAGGGCTGGGGATGTGGCTCAGTGGTTAAGAGCAACCCTTGGTTCAATCCCTGGTCTAAAAAAAAAAAGTCTTGGAGCTGGAGCAGTGGCTCAGTGGTTATGATGCTTGCCTGGCATGTGTGAGGATGCGGGTTCGAA
>PVKS010007067.1:0-74911 GCA_004027875.1 Aplodontia rufa | reverse complement strand
GGGCAGCCTCGGGCCTGCTGCCAGGAAGGAGAGGATCCAGCTCCCTGCCGCTTCCCACGCCTGGGCCTGGCTTCTGTGAGGGGGTGAAGGCAGGGGAGGCTCCTGTCTCCCAAAAACACACTGTAGAGACTGGAGGTGGGGTCTTGTTTGTGCTGGTGGTCAGATTTATGGGTGGACTTCCACGGTAAGAGGCAGAGACAGATGGCTGAATGACCTGCACCCCAAACCACAGCATACACCCAGGAGCAAGTGTCCCACCCAAGCCCTGTGTCCCCCAGCCTGGAGCCTGCTCAGGAACCACGCCCCAACCCTGCTGACCCCGATTCTATTCCTGGCCTGCCGTGGGGGAGGGCAAGGCTGCTTCCATCACCCATCACTCCAGCCTGCCTACCGCCTTCCACTGTCCATTGGTTGCAGGCCTCCGATTCCTTCTGGTTCCATCGAGGGGACCACAGGAAGGTGCAGTTCTTAGAGCCACAGGCTGAGGAAATCTGCTAGAGTCCAGCTCCTGGGCTTCTCAGACTAGGTCCCACCTTGGTCCTCTGCAGCACGGCACAGCCTGGGCCATCTGCCTGGATTTTGCCTCAGAAACTCCGTGAGACTCCATCTCCAGATTGAAAGATGAAAAGGGCTGCGATGCCGCCCAGGGATAGGGCACGCTCAACCCCCAGCGCCTCGGACCTTGGTCCTCTGTGGGTCAAACTATTGTTGTTTCTGGAGGGGATAAACCTCAGCGTCACCGGCGGCGTGGCGGTGTGACCCAGCACTCCACGGGGGTAGCTTTCGCTTTTTCCTCTTTAAAGAGCGGGAGAGTGAGTAGGAGGAAGAATCAACTTTATTTTTTATCTGGTTTTGTTTTTCCTCTACTTAGTTGTGTGCGTGGTGCTGGGGATTGAACCCGGGTCCTCCTGCACACCAGGCAAGCGCTCTACTGCTGCGCCACCTCTCCGGCCCCGAGCGTTCACTTTTCCTTTGCGTTCTACACTGGGGTCAAGTCTCTGTCCTGTTTCTGGGTCTAACTTTGGACTCCCTCTTTCCTGGAACCTCCTCTCTCCATCTTTCCGGGTGAAGCTGGCAGACAGTTGGTGCTCACAAAACGCTTGCTGGACAAAAGAACGAAGGCAAATGCAAAAGCTTTGCTGCCCTCCATGCAGAAATGCACGGAGGGGCAGGGGGTGGTGCCATCCAGCTTTCAAATGGGGATGCTGAGGCACAAAGAGGAGTGGCCAGCCAGGGGCACACGGGCAGAGCCAGAGTGAAACTGCCTCCGCCCTGGGGGCTCGGGGGAGCGCACTCTACTCCCATCATGGCTGGAGGTGGCATGAACTGCTCCAGGCGTGGGAAGGATGGCCGGGCAGGTGCTCAGGAGGCCAGTGTCTCAGCAGGCCCCGGGCACAACCTGTCCCCAAGCCCTCCTGGCCGCCGACTCCTCTGCTCCACTTGACGCCGAAGCCGGGTCAGGACCAGCTTGGAGGCCTGGATCAGGCTGTGCTGTGAGGAACAGGAGGAGAAGGAGAGCTGAAACAGAGTGGGAGGATGCAGGCTAGGCCACCACGGACAGGATGGAGTTGGACCCCCGGAAGGCCGGGAGCTCCACCAAGGTGGGAGCGCAGACAGCATGGACTTCCGGGATGGGGTGAAGGCTGGACCCCAGAGAGCAGGCCTTAAGTAAGTCCCAGCGAGAGGGACAAAGCCTAGACCCAGATGTAGGGAGTGGGTGAGAAGCCGGGAGAAAGGGCAGGGTGGATCAGAACGAGAGCAGCTCACTTATGGAGTGAGGTTCAACCATAGCCAGAGATGCGAAGGGACAGACAGGACTATACCAGAGTCAGGCCCTAGGCAGGTGTGAGGGCAGACCTTAATAGAAGGACAGCAGAGGCTTGAGATGATGGTGATGGAGGACGATATGGCAGTCAGGTCCTGGCAGAAGGGAGGCCCTTTCTCCCACAGCCTTTCCCACTGTGATCTGATCGACATGCTTTCCATGAGGGCCTAACCTAAGACCTTTCTCCACTACCATTTACGTCCTGTGCCTTAGGGTCTAACCTCAGGCTTCCCCGCTGGCTCTAACTTGAGTCTTCTTCATTGTAGTCTAACCTCAGGCCCTGGCTCTGGTAATCTCATCACCTGCCCCAGCCTCCAACCTCCTTAATTTTATTTAGATCTAAATTTTCGCCCTATCTAGTGTGGTTCAACCTCAGACCTTCCCACTGGAATTGCTTATCTTTTCCAGAGTCCTAATCTAGACCATTCTGCTAAGGATGACACTGTAGGAAAAGGCCCAATACAGACTTAAGAAATGGTGGCAAAAGTGAGGCCCCAGTAGGAAGAACCCAGGTTAGATCAGAAATGATCACTGGTCGTCCAGAGGGAGAGTGAACAGAATCACAGAGGCCGCAATAGGAAGAACCCAGGCTAGATCAGAAACGATCCCCGGTCGTCCAGAGGGAGAGCGAACAGAATCACGAGATTAGGAAACAAAGTGCAGCCTCACGCCCGGCGTGCACGAGGACACACACTGCAGCCTCGCACCTGGCGTGCACGAGGACCCACACACACAATCAAGTATCGGAGAAACAAAGGCCAGATGCAAAAATAAATAAAATTGATTCTCTCTTTCTCTAAGGAAAAGAACAAAAAAAGTAGGGAATGGAAAGGGGGTTGGACCAGGTGAGGGGTCAGACCGTGATGGCGGGTCCAAGACAAGTACTGGCCATCAACAGCTGGATTTAGACCAAAACAGGAGTGAAGGCACTGAGGCTGCCGTAGGAGGGTCAGATTGGAGTGGACGGGCTGAAGGGCAGGTTCCAGCAGACAGCTGGGAGGTGGCACTGCAGGGCAGGGAGGAAGTGGGACAAGGACGCAGAAACTCAGCAGCAATCAGAGGTGGCCACAGTGGGCGCAGTGGTGAGAGGCGAGGCCAGGCAAAGGGAGGCTGGTGGAAGGCTGAGGTCAGACTATGGCAGGGGAGGCTGAGGCTAGCCCACAGGGAAGGCACCGCTAGGCAAAGCTTGGGAAGACTTCCTGGAGGCCAGGGAAAGCTGGGGCTTGTGTGTAAGGATGTGATACTCAGATCTCTGCCCCTGGTTGCTCTGAGTGACCCCTGGGAGCTGGTCCCAGCTGCAACCCCCGCCCAAAGGTGGCGAATTGCAGCATTCATGCTCCTGTGGGCCCAGGTGAGGCTTGACGCGCTCCCCTTCCTGTCCTGCCTCCCTTGATGCCTGACAAGGCCATCAGCACAGGCCTGGGCGCTGCACCCAGGGCCTCTGGCAGGGGCCCAGGTTACCTGCAGGATGTGCACCCCCTTCAGGGAGACCACGGCCAGCTCCTGCAGCCCATCTCCGGTCAGGTCCACGTGAGCCATGGCCAGAAGGGGGCTTGAGAAGCTGCGTTGCCACAGCAGGCGGAACCCGGCCTCAGGTGGCTCTGACTCTGGGCCGCAGTACTTATAGCAGAGCAGCTCCTGCAGTGGTGAGAGGCCAGGGTCACCCAGGCGGAGGGGACGGGGACAGGGCAGGTGGCAGTCCCAGCCCTCGCGTCCCACCTGTCCATAGGTGGCCACCAGGACCTCTGGTCGTCCATCTAAATCCACATCGGTGACCAGACCACAGAGGATGCTGTCAAACTGGTCACTGCCAGGCAGGAGAAGCTGGTCCTCAAGGCCGTGGTTCAGCAGGTCCCTGAGGGTCCCCAGGGCAATAAGGAGGCGGTGGTCAGGCTGCTGCCAGACCCTGCTGGGGACCTGTGCTGCTTCTTCTCTCAGGGATGGAGGCACTGTCCCTCCTGAAGCCTTGACACCCATCTCCAAGGTGGTCATCTCCACAGTCCCAGCACAGGGTCAACCTGGTCACTTGAACCGTGCCCCTCAGGATGTCTAGAAGCCCTGAAGGCTGGGCTACCTCACTTCCAAGTGGAAACTCATGTTGTTTCTGCTGGGGACTCACACACCCTTGTCCCCAATCTGGACTCCCACATTGTCCCCACAGAGCCTGAACAGCTTGACCCCGGCCGGTGTCTTTGCTGTTCACCCGTAGTGTGCCAGAGCCGGCTGGTACTGGTCACAAGAGCGGTCTGGAGGGCTTTCAGGTATCTGGCCTGTGATCCACCACGGTGGGGGCATTTACACTGCAGGAACTGGCAGATGACACGAGTGGCCTTGCCCACAGAGCGGGCGGGGAGACATCTGCTGTCACACCTAGTCTGCCTCTGCAGAGAAGTGGCTACCTCTGTCCCACCCCAAGTCCTCAGCACGTTCCCTGCAGGATCCAGACTTAAATACTCACATCTCCCTTCCTGGGTCACAGATACCTCTCCCTGCCCAGCCCTGACCAACCTCACCCAAAGGGACTTTTGCTGAGAATGATGAGATCAGGTCACAGTGCAGACAGGAGGTCAGAGCAAACACGTGTGCCCTCGTCCCCTCACCGGTACACCACCGCTGGCTCCAACATGCTGGCCACGAGCACGCTGTACTCTTCCTGCTGCGGCTGGTCCTTGCTCTCTGCAAAAGAAACGCGGATGGGGAAAGGCGGGGGCAGGTGCGAGGCAGGTGCCAGGCTCCTCCTCCCGTGGCTGACCTTCACTCCCCACACTGTGACTGGCTCTCAGTGTGGCAGAGAACAGACATGAGGCCATGCTACAGCGAGCTGAGAGGTCGGACAAGAGAACGACAGGTCAGAAGACACAAGAGTTTGGGAAGGGCGAGGTTAGGCCACAGCCCAAGAGACAAAGGTTAGACCACAGCTGAAAAGTCTAAGGTCAAACCATTGCATGGGAGGTCGTGGAACAAACTACAGTGAGGGAATAAAAGCAAAGAGCAACCTAGGGGACAGGAAATAGGTCATAGAGTGCAGAGGGTGAGTCAAAGGAAAGACCAGTGAAAGGCAGATGGGTCAAGGAACAGGAAGAGGCCACTGCAAGGGGTTAAAGGTCAGATCCTGAGCAGAGGGACAGCAGACAGTGAAGCAGCCAGAGTGGGGGAGGGGGTGAGTCATTCACAAAATGAGTGCAGGTTAGACCACAAAGGGGAGGGTGAAGTCCAAAAGGCCAAAGCAGGAGAGTCGAGGTCTCTGCACTGGACCACACGGGCAAGTAGGTGAGGCTCAATTCAAGAGGCAAAAGGGAGGGGCACTACTGCTCATGGGCTGGAGAGAGGATGCAGAGTGGAGGGACGGGGCGTCTGGACACTCAGGGTCGAGGAGCCAAGCCTGCGCAGTTGCCGCCTGCTGCCTAGAGCTCACCCTCTGGGGCTGTGAGGCTGAACACGATCACCCGGGAGATGGGGCCATCCTGCAGGACTGTCCACGTCTGCAAAACCTCTGCACGGAGAGCGAGGACTCAGGGCTCTGCCCCAGCTCCGAGCCCTAGCCCCCAGGCCTGGCCCTCACCTCGGCTCCGCTGGTCCACATGCGCGACACGGACGTGACCACTCTGACAGCCAAGAGCTGAGAGGCGCCGGGATGTGCCAGGGAGGTTGTGGACGTCCAGCCAGAGCACACTAGTGGGTGGATGCATGGACAGAAGGACAGCACACAGGGCCATCAAAAGCACCTCCCTGGGATACCACCAGCCCTCCTTGTAGCCTTGGGACCCCACACCTGATTTCTATGAGGG
This sequence comes from Aplodontia rufa, assembly GCA_004027875.1. Lineage (NCBI taxonomy): Eukaryota > Metazoa > Chordata > Mammalia > Rodentia > Aplodontiidae > Aplodontia > Aplodontia rufa. The sequence goes on along the minus strand of PVKS010007067.1, from coordinate 69,298 downwards.
CATCAATTCCTCAGGGGCCACCTCCCATTCTGGGGTCACCACAAGCTTGTGCCCGCTGCTCAATTTCTCTAGGAAACACCTGTCTTTCCTGGAGGCACAACCTCGGTTCCTGCTGGCCTCTTTGGGGACCCCCTCCTACCTACTAGTCAGGTCTGTGAGCTCTGGGAAGAGGTTTTCCACGGGCTGCTCCTCAAACTGATGAAGTCCCTCATTCTGGGGGAACAAGACACCCCCCAGCCCCCTGCGGTCAGCCACCACACCTGCACACACCCCAGAGTGCCAGCCCATGGAAAACCCTACAGGGCATTGGCCGCCATGCCTGTCCTGTCTCACCTCCTTGTAGAGATGAATAGCTGGGTCATTCCCGCTCAGGAGAAACACAGTTTCCAGCTGATCCCCAACCTGGACCCTGAAAGCAGAGAAATCTAGAAGAGAACCTGAGTGTGGTTGAGTCCAGGTGTTCTGAATCTTCTTCCTGCAAAAATTCTTGCTTGCAAGAACCCTGACATTCAGAAAGCAGATCCAAGACTAGAATCTTAGACTTTCTCTGCGACACACAAACCCTGCCCCCTTGGAAGCTCAGAGATACCCAGCTGTCACACTCCCCCATCTCAGCTTGCAGAAACTCATCGTAGAACCTCCATTCCAGGGGCCCTTCACTCTAGACGTGTACTCAGGAATGGACCATGCAGCTCTACAATGGACTATGGGACCTCGAAACGCTAGGCGTCCTTTAATCTGGAGCCCAGTATTCCAGAAGTTCTGTTTTTTCTGTCTCCTTGAAAGACTAGGGCTGTCAAAAACTGCCATGGTGGCTACCCAGGTTCCCGAAACGTGGAACATCCAAACCGAAGCATCTAGAACGGTACTGCATTAGAATCTGTTTCAGAGCCTTCCCTGCTAGACCACAGGTTGGACAACCAGGACCTGCAAATCCAACCCATTGCCTGTTTTTCTAAATAAAGCTTTATTCCAACAGTGACACGCATTCATTTGCACTGTCATCAGTGGCTGCTTCCTTGTGCACAATGGCAGAACTGAGCAGCTGCGATAGGGACTGATCCTCAAAGCCTACTATGTACTATCTGGGCCTTTACAGAGGAAGTTTGCAAAAATACAGTTTTCCAAGCCCTACATTAGCCCATCAGTGTTCTACAAGTCCTGGAGTGGAATCCAGAGAGTTGGGCATTCTATATGGTCTGTGTTTCATCTCCTTGCAAATTGAGAGTGTTAGAATCCTTGCCCAGAATCTCAGAAGATGCTGGCATCTATCAAACTGTGGAACTCTCAAATCTTGGAGATTTCAATTCTATAAAACTTGGCATCTCTGAACTGGGGGTGTCAGAATCTAGAATCTTAGAACCTAATTCCAGATGTCTAGAGCACAGGTCAGCGATGATTCTTCAGGGAGGACAAAGTCGTGCCCCCCCATCTGGTCCACACTTTAGAAGGATACTGTCCATGGGCAGGTTTGTGGTCTTCATGCCACAATGCCCCCAACCCCATACCCTCCCTCTCCACTCTTCACATTACCTCTCTAGCCCTCAATGGCATTTCAGTTTCCAATCCTTGGTCCAATACAACCCATTTGTTTTGTAGGTGGAGAAACAGACTCCCAGTGGCAGGGCTCTGAGATCCAGATGCCCAGGGACACTCACTCTGTGTGGCACAGCTGGAAAGGTGTGAACTGGAGCTCAAGGTTCAGGCAGCTCTCTGCAGGGGGACACAGGCAGATGGGCACCCAACACTTGCCAGGCCCCCCTCCCACCCTCCAGCCCCGGCCACACTCACGGGCGATGGAATCAAGGTTGTACTCAGAACCAGGCTCATAGTCACAGTAAATGTTAAGGAAGGGGCTGCCCTTGTCCCCTGAATCCTGTGGAAGGAACCTGGCCTCAGGGGTAGCAGGAGACATCTGGGGCAGGCATGGTGGCTGGTGTGTAAAGAAGAGGGCATGGGTAGGTGGAGGGTGCGCTGGGTACCTTGATGAAAGTGATCCCCACAACCAGGCCCCGCTTCGGGGGTGACTTGTTGAAGGTGTCGATGGAGACAATCTCTGCGTCCACTGGGAGGGGACAGTGCAAAGGTCACGACTGGGCAGACCTGAGACTCCTGGTACCTCCAATCACAGAGACCTCTGACCACCGCAGTTACGATCTTTTGAGTCTGCGTGAGCCCTGACCTCTGAACACTGGGTACCAGGATCTTGATCTTTGTTTTTGGAATCCTGAACCCTAACTTTCAGGCCCCATTATCCCTGTCCCCGACCCAATGATAATCAACCTTGACTCTCTTCAATCACCCAGTTTCCCATCATGGTGACCTGTTCCCCCCAGCTCCATGGCGCCACGAACCGGGAATGTAGTTGAACTGCAGCTCTTTGGCCACCGGCCGGATTTTCTGTCGGAGGTCTTGGTAGCGGAAGCCGAGCACCTTGCCTTTAAGGGTGGCGGCCAGAAGCTCCCCGCGCCCGCCGGCACCTCCGGCCAGCCCGTACACATTGCTTTGCGACGAGAAGCGCGTGAAGCTGTCCTCGCGCAGCGGGCAAGGCCCCGCGGCCACGGCCGCCTCCCCCATCACGCCCCTCCGCAGCTCCTGCCGCGGACCCCTATTCCCGAAGCGACCTAAACTGTCCGTGCCCGCCCGTCGCGCAGGCTGATGACGCAAACAAGCTGCTGACCGTGCCCTCTATCAAGATGGCGCCCAGTTCGGCTGCCCACACCGCCCACGCAACTTGTCCTACTGCGCCTGCGCGCTCTCCCTTGCCATTTCACTGCCTAGGAAAGGGGCTGCTGGAGTGTGACCAATGATGGGCGCCGGCGGCCCACGGCCGTTTCCTGTGGACTGTGTGGAAGGTAGGATGAGAATCATCATAAAACTTACGTTGCTGGACGCCGAGGACCCAGGTTCAAACCCCAGCACCACTCTATACACAACGTAGCCTCAGAGCAACAAAAGCAATGAAAAACCAAATAAAAATTGCTTCTTTCTCACTGTCCCTCTCTCTAGACCTCAAAAAAAAAAAAATAGATATAACTGCCTGTTATATGAGATATAATTGTCCATTTCTTGAATGCCTACCTGGTGAGTCACGCTGGCCATTCTATCTTAATGACTCCTCACTATTCTGCAGGGGCCAGTTGGTACTTCTCCCTTGTTCCTTCACTGAGCTCTTACTCTGTGCCAGGACATCCTTTGCAGAAGGTCCCCAGAAAACCCTTGCAGGAACTTTACAGAGTGAAGTCAAGGCTCAGGATGCAACTAGATGTTTGAGGTCTCCCTGGGTTTCCTACATGCTTTCTTGTCTCTCCCAGGGCGTGACAGGGTTGCGGATCCTGTGCACCATTTCTAGAAGAGGTAGGTAGGCCAGCTGTCCTGACCACCGCGAGTAATCTGTTACTCTCCTCCCCGCGGACGAGGTCTGTAAAGGCAGAAATGGGATTTCCCTTGGTTTCAGCCAAATGAATCCCCAGCAGCTGGAGGACGAGGCCTGATGCAAAGCAGTAGTACCTGTTAGAAATCGCAAACCGTATGCCAGGCCCTGTGCTGAGCCTGTGGGAAACTGGCACGTAAAGGAAATGTTCATACGTGGCAAGTTCTCCAAGGCACACTGTATGTGGAAGGTGGAAGCAAGCGGGGGACTCCTGAAATCTGCTAGCAGGTGTCTAGGGTCTGGCGCACAACAGGTGTGTGGTGAAGCTTGGTTGAGTGAATGGGACACGGGGGCCAGCACAGCCCTTCTGAGGGATGTTTTTGTGAGGCTTCTAACCCATGTGGCAACCCCATGTTTGTTTAAGTTGCTGAGTGAATAGGAAAAACAGCGAAGTTACGGGCTGGTGAGGAAAGACTTGTAGGAAAGACTTGTCCTGACCAGAGGTTTCCTACCCTACTGCACATCTGAACCACCTATGAAGCTTCCAAAAAAATCAGACTGAAGAGTAGGAACCTGGGGCTGGAGCAGTGGCTCAGCGGTTTCGGCGCTTGCCTGGCAAGCACAAGGACCCGGGTTCAAACCCCAGCACCACGTACACAACTGAGTGTTGGAGCAACGAAGGCCATGTGAAAAACTAAAGTTGCTTCTCTCTTTGTCTCTCTCGCTGTCCCTCTCTCTTTAAAAAAAAAAAAAAAGAATAGGAACCTCAGTCAAACCACAGTTTAGGGGGCTGGAGTGGTGGCTCAGCGGTTGAAGCGCTTGCTTGGCACATGAGAGGTTCAAACCTGAGCTTCACATACACAACTACACGTCGGAGAAACAAAGGCCAGATGGAAAAAGAAATGAAACTGATTCTCTCTTAAAACAAAACAATAAAACCAAAAACAATTTAGTAGGCTTTGGCCCAAGCTTGAAAATGTTTAATGACTTTAAAGCACAGACTCCGGTGATGGGTGGCAGAAATGCATGCTGGGCACTGGCCTCAGGTCTCAGGCGTCTTCACTGAGTTCTGGTTCTAGGCAGCTATTATCAGCTGACTGGAGCCATACAGGAAACTGCAGGGGACAAAGGGGCAGGGCATGGTGTTTGGGATAGCTGCTCATCATCATCCGAACCTCACCTGAACCTCTGCAGGCTGTGGTGCTGGCAGCCCCGCTTCTGCTCATCACTGTCCCTGCTCGCTTCCTGCTGTCATCCCATGTGACACTCTGACTCCCTGCAGCCTTATCCAGCCAGTGTGCCCCCACAGGGAGGGGGGCAGCCTGGGGTGGGGGAAGCATACATGTACCAGGCTGTTTACCTGACTCATGGGGGACCCAACCCTGGAGCGTGGAAGGCGGCCAGTTCTTGCCCACCTTTGTCAGGCAAAGGGATCCTGTTGTCTCTCCCACCCCCAGACCCTCTCAGGCCTCACACTCTGCCCAGCAGTCACTGGGGTGTTTTACCTGCCTTCCAGGGGAATGTGGATGGGGGTGAGGATGGCAGGCTGCAGGCCGCTGTTGTGTTCCATCCCTCCTGCCAGCTCTGAGGATCTCCAGTGGAGGAAACCAAAGCCCTGACGCCCAGAGCAAGTCCCATCAAGACCTGTGGCTCCTAAGCCCACCACCCCGGGTCTCCATCCCCAGAACCTGCCTAGTCCCATCGAGCCTGCTCCCACTACCCACAGTACATGCCCAGGGCCAGGTGGGGACGCTGGGCTGGAGGGTATCAGAGCTGTGCAGGAAGAGACTCATGCGAAAGTGGCATTTTTTATTTTCCTTCTTGGGCCAGCTGCAGCTTCCAACCAACTGACAAGACCTTGAAGCACTGGGGAAGGAGCAGGCGCAAGGGTGGTCTGGGGTACACTCTGGGCTCCAGGGCCCAGGTCTAACCTGAGAGGTGGGGGCTGCAGGATGCTGGGGGCAAAGCACACCCTGAGCAGTGAGAGCAGGCCTCAGTGGCTACGTGTACTTGGAGCTCAGCTGGGGGACAAGGTGGGAAAGAGAAACCAGCCTGCGACTCAGCTGGTCAGGAGACGGGGGATCTACTGATCCCAGACTCCTGGCAGGACCCACAGCAAGGCGGTCTACATTCAAGATTCTGTACATCTGGTTTCTGGGGGTGAAGGATGCCGTTATGGGCTTAAATAAATGGGCAGGGAGGTGAAGGATGTAGCAAGAACAAAGGGTAACTGTCCAGCCAGCAGGCCCCAGCCTCTGGCACCCTGAAGTGGTGCTGAGCCCACGCTGCCACCCATGTGGCCTGCAAGACTCCCCAGGTGGGGAAGGGGAGGGAAGGCCTCCAGGCCAGCCAGGCTCAGGCCCCGCCTCTCTCTGAGCAGAAAGACAGGATGCAGGACTTAGCGCAGGTCCCCCTCATCGCCCTGGATGGTCTTCTTGATGCGCAGCAGCATGGTGGTGAGCCACTGGTCCAGCCGTGAGATGGAATCGTACTCCTTCACCTACGGAACCAAAGGGCACCTGACTGAGCCGGACACAACTGAGTTCCAGAGTGCTCAGAAAAGGACAAGGAAAGGAAAATAATCCATGTGGGCAGGTCCACTGGGGAGCAGGGGGCTGGCTCCCTCGCACCGCTTCCTCCTCTCCTCTTCCCTCTTGCTCCCTTCCTAGGAGCTCCTACCTCCTGGGCCACTCCAAGTGCCTGATGTGAGACTGCCCCCACTGCTCCCCTGGGGAACTCCCAGTGGTGCAGAGACCTTGGCCTTTGTGGGTCTGCTCCCAGGGGGCCAAGGCCAGTCCCCATCCCTCTTTAGTCTTAGGGCGGCTATCTATAAAACAGAACAAATGCTTCCCACATGTCTTGGAGCTACTTGAGAGGATCTGGGGTGGGTGACTGAGGAAAGGAAATTCTAGCCAGGGCCCAGGAGCCAGAGACCAAAACTGGTGAAATCTGTGGAACGGCATGTTGACTGGCAGCCTGCTCCGGGGGACCACCCCTTGGAGGGACCTGGTCACCCACACCGGCCACTCACCGACTCTGTGTAGCTGTCCACGTTCTGTTCCTCATGGGCTTCTAACAGCTTCTGCAAGCAAATGGCAGGCAGGCAAGGGTCAGGGGCGAGGCTGGCTGAGCTCTGGCTTGGATGATACCCAAGCACACACTAGGAAGGGGTCTGAACCAGAGACAGGGTTTCCAGGCTGGACAGAGGAAGAAAGGGGCAGGTCTCCATCCCACCCGCCTTCTCATCTGAAACGGCCCCTCCAGGGCAGCTTCCAGGCAGAACAGCGCAGGAGCAGGCGCAGGCGCATGCGCGCCTTCAGCACCCAGCCTCCCAGCCCCATCCCGAGCCCACCGCCGGCTCAGCTGTACTCTTCTCATCCAGAATTCAGAGACCCAACTGGCAGAATAAAGAAAATAGAATATAAACCCTCTGAAAAGCACTGGACAAATCTTGGTGATTGTTTCACCTGGAGCTCCAGCATCCAGACTCCCTATCCCAAGGTGCCCCTGACACTGACAACCCCAACCACCCTGCTCTGCTGAAGAATCAGCCAGGGGGAGTCTTGAGCCCTGGCACTCACCTTCATCAGCTTACACTCCCGGGAATCAGAGAAGGCTGGGAACAGCTCCTCATACCTCTGGACAGCGAGCTAGGAAGTGGGAAGGGAGGGGCAGACAAGCTAAGAATCAGATGGTCCCCTGGAGACACTGGCCTGGTAGGGAAGCCCCCTGGGGACTGCTTGTAGCCCTGACTTGGCTCTCTGCACCTCTCCCCCAGACTCCGGTGTCACCTGGCTCTGCGCCTGCCCAAGAGCAGGGCTCACACAGGCGAGAAGGCAAAGTACCAAACACTGCATAGGAAATTCCAGCTGATCAAGATCTAATGCCCACTCCCCAGCTCCTTCCCACTGGTCCTCCCTCCAACACTGATTTCTTGCCAACAAGCCTTGAAAATAGGTGTGGGGAGGGCTACAGGCTACAGTTAAGAGTCATGCCATCAGGATGCATAGGATCTGCCATGCTGGGGGCAGTTCACCAGCCATGAGGCCTCACTAAGGACCGTCTCAGCCTCAGTGTCTTCATCTGTGAAAGGAGGTGATGCCTCTAAGGGATGCAGTAAGGACTTTAAAAGGTGCATCCCTGAAAGAAGGAACCTGGCACTGGGTGAGGCAGGAGTTAGGAACATAAAAGCCTCCAGGTCCAGGAAGGAGGAATGCCCCAGTGACAGCCAATGTCTCCCCTGCAAATGCTGATGGGCAGGGGACAGATGGAGGGAGGAGCACACCCCTCTTCTCCCTCTGGCAGGGAGAGGAGCCCTGGCCTGGTGGCAGACACGTGGTCCTGCAGCAGTCACCTGGCTGGCATGGGCAGGCCCTCCGGGTCTGGGCTCACCTTGGCATTGAGCATGTCGATGCAGAAGTGGCAAAGGGCTGCCTTGAAGAAGTAGTCCTTAGCGCTGTACTTGAGAAGGGGGCTGTCCATGGCGCTGGTTCCTACCTGTGGCCATGTGGAAGCACCCAGTGAGCCCAGGACACACAACTAGGGACAGGCTGGCTGAGAGCTGGGTCCAGCCCAGGGTGGTCACCAACTGTAACATGAGTGACCAGAACCAGGATGGGATGAGGGCAGGGCCTGGGAGAGGGGAAGCCAGGTGTCCGTGGGCCTCCCCAGGGGCCCAGTGGGGTGAAGAGGCGGCATCCTGCTGTCAGGCCCCACAGGAGACTGGCACTCAGTGGGCAGAGGGGCAACAGCTGCTAGAACATGAGAGGCGGTCCCTGTCCCTGTCTCCCTGGAGGCCAGCTGCCTGCCTTTCTCTCTGCCATAGCCCTGCCCTCCCATACAGCAGAGGGGGACTGTGTTGATATTTCTGCCTCCCACTGCGAGAAGGGACCCTGCTCTGCCACCCAGGGTCGCTCCCCTCCCTCCTCAATTGATTGCATGGAGGCTGCCATGCTCTGGTGCCTGCAGGAAGCTCTATGTGGGGTAGAAGGGCACACCCAGAGAGAGGGTGGTGATACCACATGGGTCCTACGTAGGTGGAGAAAGCCATTAACCAGGGTGAGCACCAGGTGCAGGCAAGAGAGGGAAGCAGATGGAGACGGCAGGAGGCAGGGGGAGAAGGGACTGAAAGCAAGGCACTGGTGTGATGCTTCTGAGCGGCACACTTCCCTGAGCACCCGGAAAGGCCCTGTCCCTGTCCCTACCTGCTCGTAGATGTCAATGGCCTTCTGATACTGCTCCAGCTGGGCGGCGTAGCCAGCCACCTTCAGCAGACACTTGTTGGCTGAGCTGCGGGGAAGAGAGGGGCATGAGGAGAGGTGGGGGGTTCTGCAGCACCAAGGCGGGGCAGGCAGGGAGGGACTACCTGTTGGACTCCTCGCCTTTGTAGTAGTCTGCAGACTGCTCGTAGTGGGCGATGGCCTGGGGAGACACGAGTGGGCATGGATGGGAGGGAGAGCAGGCCTGCGTGTGGCCTCTCCTCCCAGCCTAGCCCTGCCCGGGGCAGTCAGACCTTTCCTCAAGCAGGTGGGGAAGAGGGAGAAGCCCTGGTCCTGGCAGCCGGCCTAGCAGGGCCTTGTCCACTCACCTTCTCAATGTCCACCAGCTCGGTCTCATAAATCTCAGCAATGGAAATGTGGTGTTTGGCTGCGATTGTGAATCGGCCCTGGGAAGACATGCGAATGGGCCACAGTGACCAAAGACTTCCCATGTGCCTCACCCCACCGTCAGCCATGGCTCCTCAGCCATGCTATGGGTAAAGTGTGCAAGAGGGCAGAGAGGGCACAGTGACTAACAGCCCAGCAGAAAGACCATGCTGACCTGTGACCCTGGTCAGTTTCCATCCTGTCTGGAAGGCACAGGTGGATGTGAGACCCCCAAAGGTGACGTGTGAGGAAGTACTGGGCCGGCACTGGTCCAGAGTGGCACAAGGACCCTTCTCACAGGCAAGCACTAGCCCTTCAGCCTCCCATAGGCATGCACAGAGTGCCCCAAGGGGGCCTCAAGCTCCAAAACAGGCTCCACTTTCGACGTCCTCTGCCTAGTGTCCAGGGTCCTGTCCCCTCACACAGCACAGGTGGCTCAGCCCAAGGAGGCCCCTGTGTCCAGCCAGATTTAAGTCAGGGGACTCAAAGACTCCTGATTGCAGCCCCACGTCCCTGGGCCAATTGCCACTCTTGCACCGCCAGGGTCCTCGACTGTCAAAGGCAGATCACAAGAGCCAACCCCCATGGGGCTGCGGTGGTGAAGAGCCAACCACTAGGCAGTGCCTGGGTCAGTAAACAGCCACTGCTATGACTGCTGTAATTACACTGATCGCCGCAGCAAAAGGGCAGGAGTCTGATCAGACTGAGTGGCCTGCGAAGAGGTAGAAGGTGAGGGGCTAACGGGAGCCAGGGCAAATCCGGGTCCATCATCTGGCTCCCTGCCATGGCCTGGCCACAGCTGAGCCTTCTCTGAGCTCAGCCTATTGCTCTGGGCAAATTGGACACTGCTGGGAAAGCCAGGTAGGAGAATGTGCTAGACACAGAGACTGCAATAACCTTAACTGCTAAGAAACAAACCCATGATGAGCCACAGAGGGTAGAGGCAGGGCATGGAGGAGGAGGAGCTGCAAGGACCCAGTTAGTCCAGTCCAGCTCAGGTGACCAAATTCTCCTGGGCTCCTACTCCCTCACCTCTTGTGACAGCAGAACAAGGAACTCTGCTGGGGTGCTCAGGGAGGAGGGTGAGGCTGGGACACAAAGGGAACAGGACAGCCACACAACCCTTACCATGTCTGTGTAGATCTCGATCGCTCTCATCAAACAGTTAATGGCCTCTGGGAAAGAAAAAGGAAGTGAAGAGGAGAAATGAAGAGTGTGAAGTCACTGCAGCAGATCTCAAGGAAGGAGGCACATGCAGGGCTCACTCTCATGGGGTGGGGGGAGAGGGAAGGAGCACAGACCCCCAAACCAGGTGGGACCGATTTTCTCTGCACACTGACTTGCTGGGCACATCTTCTTCACAGGAAGACCTCCCTTGGGCTGCCAAGATTCCATCAGCTTCCTAGTGGCCCCAAGGACAGGGCATTCCCGTGGGTGTTTTGAGCCAAGACTTGTAACTTGTGAGAGGCAGGGTGGGGCTGGATGCAGCCAAGCCCAATATCTGAGGTCATCTCAAAGGAGCAGGGAAACCTGGATCCTACCTGGGTTCTGCCACCATCACTGCATGACCCTAAGCAGGATCTGTCTCCTACACTAGTCACATCTGGATCTTTGGCATAGGAGGCCAGATACTGTGAACATCAAGACCCCTCAAAGTGGACTGGCCCCCATCCTTCTTCCCCACACCTTGGTGGGTGATTGGCACAATCTGCTCTTAGTGTGACCTCAACCTGGCCCAGTGACCTGCCGGCTTCTCAAATTGCAGGTTTTGGGGGAGGGGAACCAAACATACCAAGATGGCACTGAGAGGAGGAACTCGGCTACCTCTGTTGTACTATCTCTTGCAAGATTTTAAATTTGGGAAAGGCTTTTTTTTTTTTTTTGACAAGTTATTTGGAGGAGAGCGAAGCATGAGTGGGAGGCATTTTCTAGCAGATAGAAATGAGCTCTCAGAGTGGGTATTTTTTAAAAAACAGTTTGATGCATCTCAGGAGAGGAATGCTGGGGGAGGGGAGGACAGGGGAGGCAGAGGGCCCAGGGAGGCCTGGGGTCAATCACTGCTCCTGCACCCAGTTTGCTGTGGAGTAGCCTGAGCTCACCGGGGATGAGGATGCTACTGAAGAGCACTGGGCCTGGTGCTTGCTCCTGAGGGGCTCCTGGTCTGGCCAGGACACCAACTTCCTCAGGGAGCCATGAGAACAGAGACTACGAGTCAGGGGTTTGTGGCTGAGCTCTCAGAGAGTCTACAACCCCCTATGTGACATACGGAAGAAGTGGTGACTGTGCTACTCTGGAGTCTGCAGGTTCTGCCCAACTCTGAAAGGCCTCTGGGGACCCAAGGAAGATTCAGGGAAATGTACATCATTAGGTAAGGTCTGGTGGCTGATAGGAGATGGAAAGAGAACACAACTAAATGGGAGCCTGAACGATGCAAATTCACATCCACTCACCACTGTGTAACACAGCAGGTCTGAAGCAATGGCTGAGCCAGCAGCCAGCTGAGACTGGAGCAACAGGGCAGCAGGAGAGCAGCCCCCCCACCCCCAGCCCAGGCTACTAGCTGGCTCCCTCTGCTGGCAGAACGCCAGGGAGGTTCAAACTGGCTGGCTGCAGGCAGAGAAAGCACCCCAGTGAGAAAAGCAGCTGCCCCCAGGCCTGCTGGCATGGGCTCTAGTCAGGTGGTGCCTGGCAGTGGCAGCAGGGGAAGAACATGGATTCGTGCAGCAAGTCCCCTTTGTGCCAGCTCCTTGATCTGGGGACAGCTATCCTGGGAAGTGGCAGGCTGCCAGATGACACCCTGGCCTGCTCCTGGACAAGCTTCTGACACACTCTCCATCACTGGGCTCATCTCAGTTCATCAGGGCACAGTGTGCCCCCAAACAGGCAGTTTGCTGGTCTGCGCTGCTCCTCCTCTGCCCTTGTAGAGACTGGAGAGGGTGTGAGGAGATTCAGCCCAGGGCAGGCAGCCCAGGCCACTGCACCCTCTCCAGCTGTAGTCACACTCACTGGGGATGCACTAGTTCACTCCTGCCTCTCGCAGACATCCTTTCCCGCCACTTCCAGGTCAGCCCCTCCCCGCTCCTCCTCAATAAAACAAGTGCAAGTCTCAGAGTGGAATAAGGAAGGAGATGAGTTGAAAGATGCCAGGTGTCTGGTGCACAGTAGGCACCCAGTAACGGCAGCAGGTGTGGGGGAACAGACGACAAGTGAGGCCCACATTTCCCGGCACCAGGGACATGCACTGTGTACCCTTTGCCCCAGCACTAAGCAGGCTGGGGAAGGGGACTTCCTGGCCCAAGTCTACAGAAAGCGGCAGTCACAGGTTGGGAGGCTGAGGAACCAGACAACTGCAGGATGGCCTCCACCAGTGGCATCATGGGGCAGCAGTGCCCCCTCTGCAGAAGATAGCACACTGAAGGGAGCCCAGATCCAACGTGCAGGTCACAGGCACAGCAGCTGCTCCATTCAGGAGATGAAGACTGGATGAGGCTGTCCAGGCTGAGGAAGGCCCTTGCCAGGGGAACCTGGGTGGGGAGGCTCCAGAAGCACCCTCCAGCTATTTTACAAGGCACCGAGCCAAGCAGTGGAAACTGTGGAGCCCAGGCTGCAGGGACACCTAGGCTGATGGGAGCCAAAGGCTGCCCCTTACCAGCCATGTGTCACCTGGGGCCAGGTCGACGCACTTGCCCATGATCTTTCTGCGGACCTGTGCTTTAACAGGAGGAAACGGAAGCTTGAAAGTGTAAGCGTCTTGCCTGAGGTCACTGGATTCTCCCAGACATCAGAGACCAGCATCTCTTCCCCCCTGCTGAGCCACATATAGCTGCTACAGAGCCCTGACTGCCCACACACAAAGCAGCTGTCATCCCCATGCCATCCCTCACACCCTGGCTGGTCCTGACTGGAGTTGAGACTAGGGAGGGAACCTGGAGGCCATGCAGGTCTGCATCCCCACCTCAACCCACAAGCCGGCATCCTCAATGCACTTTGCTACTGCTCAGGGCCTCTTCTGGGGCCACTTTCTGTTCTTCCTAAGGCAACAGTGAGCCACACCTGAGCCAGGGTCCACACCCTGTTTTCTCAGATCAAAAGCAGGGAAGGATGCAACCACATCACAGCCAGCCCTGCCTGCAGGAAGAGCACATGGAATGTGTCAGGTAGCCTGGCAGCTGCCACCCCACAAACAAGTCCTCCCAGTCACTCCGGATGGGCAGCAGCTGGGCGTCACAGATGCTAAAGCAGCATCTCCAGGCCGACCAGTTCTCCAGGGAGGGGGGAGGGGCGGCGGCCCTGTGGAGGGCGATTAAACTCCCAGGTTGATTCAAGCTGAAAACAAACCCAGGGTCACCCTGGGTCACCTAGTTACCCATGAGGTCTGTTGTGGCTAAGCACCCCTCTCCTGGCCTTGTCAGGCCAGAGCTCCATGATATAACCATATAGGCCAACCTCTGAGAGACACCAGCTAGAAAGAAGTGACTGGCCAGCATGGGTACACATGATGAAGAAGAGATCACTGGGAACTGTCCCCACAATGATGCCAAACGCTGGTGTGTGAAGCAGTGCTCGGGGGCATTGGAGCAACCACCAAGCTCTGCTGTAAACCATCTCTCCTGGCAAGGAAAGCCTGCATTCCAAGATTACATTTAAAAAAAAAATATCCACCTATTCCCCATTCTTCTGAAAGGATGCTGACACTAGATGGCCATTTTTAATTTTGCTTGCTAAAATTAAAAGTTAGCATCCTATGTCTGGCATGAAGATTAAAATAAAAATAAAATTCCTAGGAGTGAGGATATAGCTCAGTGGTAGAGCACATGCTTACCATGTGCAAGCTCTGGGCTTGATCCCCAGCACCACAAAAACAAAACAAAACCCAGCAAATTCCTGCCCCATGCAATCTCAAAAGCCTGGCGCATACGGGCTGTACTTCTGCTTCAGGACAAACCCAGTGGGACAACAACTTTCTCCCACTCCTGGTCAGACCCTAAGTGTCCCCACACGCTCCCATTTGAAGGAACCTGTTTTCTGGCAACTCTATCTGAGATTCTGATCTGCCCTTTCCTCAGAGTGCAGGGAAGCCAGGTTAGGATAATTTCCGCTCCTCTTTCACAGTGACTCCTACCTGGCTGGTCTTAGACCACCCCCGCTCCCTTCTGCATGTTAATTCTGACGACGGAACAGCTTTGCCTCTCTCCCTGGCAGGCAGAGGGTCTGAAATATAACTCCCACTCCCAAATGCTCTCAGGCTTGGGGAGGGGAGTGACAGGCTGCACATCACAGGGTGGGGGAGGCGGGGACCTGGAGCAGGATGCAGTGCCAGCCGAAGGAGAGCCAATTCTGAAGTTTAGGTTTGCTTTGCCTCCAGCCTATCACTGGGAAAAACAGTCACAGAGACACCTGAGGGTGTGGAGGAGGGTGCCCGCCCCCCTGGGAAGCCAACCCTGTGTCATGCAGAGGCCCTCACCTTGGGGGTCAGCTTTCTTGAAGGCGTTGCCAGCATCCACAAAGCAGGTGGCTGCGTCGTGCTTGCTCTGGAGCTGCAGGTGTAGCTGGGCGGCCTGGCAGAAAGCGTTCCCAGCAGCTGGAAGAGAAGAGAGGAGCAGTCCTGGCCTGGGTGAGCTGCACAGACGCTGCCCCAAAGAGGGTCAGGCTCTCTAAAGGACTGACTGGAGCAAGCCCATCTTAGACCCAGGCTGCAAGTCTCCTGAGCTCTGGGCTGAGGCTCCTAGTGGTCCATTTGCAGCCTCTGAGAAGACAGGAACTGCCAAGGTTAGCCAGGCTCACAACTCAGGTTCATTCTTATCCCAGCCTCTGCCAACAACTTCAGAAGTTCCAAGAAGGCAGGCAGAACTGAGATGCAAAGGTCACAACAGCAAGGTGAGGCACCTCCAGTAACTCCTGGCATTGGCGACCCTCCCGGGGGTGGGGGGGCTCAACCCACAGGGCCCAGACCAGACCTAGCTGAATTCCAGAGCAGCCTGGAGGTGGGGCAGGGGTGTTCTGGGAAGAAGAGACAAGTGAACTTTAGCTAAATAACACTTTTTACTCTCCTTTCCCAATCCTATTTCTTTACCCAAATCCCTGAAGAGCTTCCTGTCTAATTCCCCAACCCCTGGGTCTCTGTCATTCTTGGGCCTGGTGCAGTGACTGCAGACTCCTGTGGACAAGGCAACACTACCTGTAAGGTATGTGGGTGGGGCGAACTCGGTCCACCCCTCTAGGAGCTCCACATTCAGAAAGGGAGATAGGATGTGGCCAGCAAAGCTTGAGCACAAGCAGAAAAACGCCCTGCCCAAGACCTAATGTGCCCTGTGGGTCACCCAGCCACAGTCCCGTTCCACGGGTCCCAAGCCATTCTGTTCACAGGGCTCCTAAGTTGTCTTTCAGGAGGTAACAGGGTCTCTTCTTCTCCTTAAAGGGTCCTGGCCCAGTGTTGAGGCTTATTCTTTGCACTATTCTCCAGCTGGCTCCAGAGTCTTGGAATTCCTGAGGCCAATGTGGCCAGACCCATCCTCTAAGCTGGACACAAAGCCTTCCAGGGTTTCACTCTAATTCTGTTATTATTATCATGATTTTTATTTTTATTTTTTCAAATACTGGGGATTGAGCAGGGGCATGTTACCACTGGGCCACATCCCTGGCCCTTTTTGTATTTTATTTCGAGACAGGGTCTTGCTAAGTTGCTGAGGCTAGCCCTGAACTTGCAATCCTCCTGCCTCAGCCTCCTGAGTGGCTAAGACTGCAGGAGAGTGCCGCCGCGCCCAGCTCATTGTCATTATTTTAAAAAAGAGAATCAATTTTATTTAGTTTTTCATGTGGCTTTTGTTACTCCACCACTTCACTGTATACATGATGCTGGGGTTCAAATCTGTGTCCTCGTGCATGCCAGGCAACTGCCGTAATCACTGAGCCACAAGCCCCCCCAGCTCATCATGTTTAAGAGCTCCAAATGTGAGTCCTAAATTTCAATAAAAAAGGGCTAACAGCAGGGAAAAAATGGACTAGGGCTTCTGTTTGAATCATTGGGGAGGTGGTAACCAATTTTAGGAGAAAAGTAGCATGTATGTGATTAAAAAATAGACCTTCCTTCCCTAAAGACGCTTTATGAGTCTGGGAAGATAAACACACGCACAGCACTGGTTATGAACAAGGTATCTTGTGAAAGTTCAGAAAAAACTTTCTGGGAAACCATGGAATGGCATTTTCAGGACATGGTGACCATTGAGTCTCCCCTGCATCTCTGCAACCTGCCTTCAAGGTCCCAACCCCAGGTTCATTTCCTTCTTCAGGAAGTTCCTGAGTTCCAAAACTTCTGGCTTGATTTCCCTGATCTGCTCCTGCTGACACTGTGAGTGTTAAGAAGATAGTCTCAAATAGCTCAAGGCCTGGCATTCTGAGCCTATCCTCCAGGGACACACACACCCAAACCCACCTTCACCTCACTGCCCTCAAGGACCCCCGTACCTTTTCTCCTTGGGAAAGCTCTGCTTCAGCAGGTGAAGCCCCTGGGCGCACCCTCAAGGGCCCTAGCTTCTGCACCCTGGTTCTGTTGCTTGGTAGTCATGGCACCATGGACAAGGGGATGAGCCAAGCCTTAATTTCAGTCTGTAAAAAGGGGATACTAATGGTACCCTCATGGGTTGCTGGGACAATTTAAAACGTGCACAACAGCTACTTCACACAGTGCTCGATAAACAGCAGCTGTGATTAATGTTATTACTGGAGCCACCAGTATGTGCCCCAAGCCCAAAATCAGTACTTTGATGGATGCAAAAGGCAACAATTTCCAGGAAACCTGAAATTCTGGGGGAAATCTCTCATTCACACCAGTCTATTAGGATTCAATGATCTGTTCATCTCTGTCCATTCCATCCTTCCTCTAACTCTATCCTTCCACCCTGACCTAAGGTGCAAAATATCCCACTGGACTGAGATCAGTGAACTCCAGAGCTGCAAGGCCAACTTCTGGCCCAGGCCTCAGGAGGGTGCACTGAGGGTGAAGAGGAGGAAGAGCGTGGCAGAGAGCACGTACCACTCCAGTTTTTGGCCATCTTGAACATGTTTGCTGCTCTGGCGTAGATTTCACATGCTTCCTCTATTTTAGATGAGCCTCTGGAGGAAAAGAAAAAGGAAAAAAAAAAAAATAATAAGACAACCATCTAGTATGCTATCAAAAAGAAAGTAGACATTCTGCCCCAGTGACAGGGGAATTATGTTCCCACCCCCACCCTGATTTCCCCATTAAGCCACCTCCCCCTGTCCTCCTGAGCCTGTGGTTCCCACCCCTGCACACGAAAGTACAATCTGCACAGGCAGAATGGCTACTGGCACCCTTCCTGGAGAGGACTGGGGTGGGTGCTCACAGGGAGAGTGGGCCTTGCTGACCTCCCCATGCACCCAGCCTGACAGCCTCTTTCACTTCCTGCTGGTGGGGTTAGGGGTGGGGTGACCAATGGGTCCCAGGCACTCTGCAGATGCCTCTTCCCCAAAGGCTGCAAAGCGTTCTAGGGAACTGGCCCCACTGGAGGCACCTGCTGCTTCCCGGGTGCCTTGATCCTGCACCTAGCACAGGGCTACTGTTCCATTACCAATTCAGAACTGGCTGGATACAGCATACAGAGCCACACAAAGAAACATTATTTTAAGATGTAAACATAAAATGCTTTTAAAAACAGGGTAAGAAAAATAGAAACACATACATTTATACAAACAATATTTCTGGACAAACACACAAAATCTAGTTAACAGCATTTTTCTCTAAGGCAGAGTCTGCATCCCTGGGGCCAGGTGTAGGAGGCAGGCTTATTCACTGGACACTCTCATTTGTACTAATTTTTTAAACCCTTTTATCTATTCAAGAAAAAATATTTAATAGTAGAGTTTATATTTGATCTTGTACCCTGTAGTCCAGTAATGAATTACATCTCTAGCAATTTATTTTATCCTAATAAATGAATCAGAAAAGTTACAATGATATTCAGCATAGCATTATTTAAAACACAAACAATCCTCAAAAGTGTAACTGTGTAATAGAAGAAGCCTGGGAGATGCAGAGGTTGGCATTTTATTTTATTTTTTTGGTGCTGGGGATGAACCTGGTACCTTGCACTTGCTAAGCAAATGCTCTCTACCACTGAGCTACACTCCAGTCCCTGGTGTATATTTAAAAAATAATAATAATAAAGGGCCCTCTCTTTGGGCAGCTTTACTCTGGTCTCAACCTTCAAGTGGTACATAAGAACTATTCCTGACCTGGAGGGTTCTTCATTAGTAGCTTAACCCCTGTTCTCTGTTCTTCTACCCCCCCAAATATAACCAGGACTAACTAGCCCACGAAGTCCGTGGGCTAACTTTTCGAACTCCTCTTGCCCACATAACCAGAATAAAACCCACACACTCAGGATCCCAGCAAACAGATTTCAAAATCTCCCCATACTTGACAACAGCAGTGTTTAAAAAGCCATGCAAATTATCCTCAGCACCCCACCCTTCACCTGAGTTAAGTGGCCCAATACTGCACCTGCAAACCTGCCAATGTCAGTCACAGCGTCATCCTGTACTGCGGGTTCAGGAAACCAACCTGCCTGCTGCTCTGAACCTCTAAGGTCAGCACCCCACAACCACATTCCTAGACATTTTACTCAGCAGGTCTTGGGAGGTGTGTGTGTGGGGGATCTCATTTTTTTTTTTTAAAGAAGGACAGTGAGAGAGAGAAAGAGAGAAACAATTTTTATTTAGTTTTTCACATGGCCTTTGCTGCTCCGAGACTTCGTTGTGTACATGGTGCTGGGGTTTGAACTCGTGTACTCGTGCATGCCAGCCAAGTGCCATAATCTCTGAGCCACGGCTCCAGCCCCAAATATCAACTTTTTATTTAGTTTTTCATGTGGCTTTTGTTGCTCCAACACTGTGTTGTGTACATGGTGTTGGGGTTCAAACCTGAGTCCTCACGCATGCCAGGCAAGAGCTATAACTGCTGAGTCACTGCTCCAGCCCCATGGAGTGGGATTTTTTTTTTTCCCAGGGTCGAGGACCCAACTCAGGGCCTTGCGTGTGATAGGCAAGCGCTCTGCCACTGAGCTAAATCCCCAACCCCTGGAGTGGGATTTTTAATCACTGGATTTTGGAATTCAGGTATTCAGATGATTGGGCAAGTTTGGGAAGGGAAAGTGAGACTGACCACTGTGTCGGCCAACAAACAGCTGCAGGAGATGGCCTCCTGCATCCAAACCACACCAGGAATGGTTCTTCCTCCAGAGAAGCCTACCTCCTGCTGTTGCCTGCAGTGGCCTCAAGCACTGGGCTTCTCCCACACTCACATCTGACCACACAGAGCCACTGGGCCCTTCTGTGTTCCCCAACCTTACCTCAGTGGGCCAGTGGATTTCTTTAGAACCCTCTCCTGGCCATGGAGAGCTGAGTTTTCCCAAGTTCCCAGCAGAGGAGAATCCAGAAAGGTCCCCTGGACCTGGCTGCAAACCCCCGTAAGAGTATCGTCTGTGGAATGTTCTCTTTTTTGTTATGGTGCTGGAGATGGAACTCGGTGCACTGATTCTAAGCAACATCCCCACCCCTGGAATGTTCTCTTAAAGGGACATGTTCAAAACTTTAATCAAGGTCTGCCCATCTTGCAGACCCCCCCACCCCCCGCAAGCTCATCCTTCCTTCTCTGTGAGTCCAACTAAGACCTAGGCAGCCATAGATGCTGCCAAAAGAGATCAGTCTCCTGGCAGAGCAGTACTGGCCCATCCTACCGAGAGGCCCAAAGCTGGTACGCAACAATGAGCAGAGTCATCCCCAGCTGGGTTTGTGTCAGCTCAATGGGACAGAGCAGATCCCAAGCACAAAGCCTGCCAGCTGCCCAGGCTGAAATTCCCTAATCCCAGACTAAGCTGAGCCAACCCTGTGCTGGGTCAACAACCCTGACCACAGGGTGGAAAAGCCAGTGGGATTAATGCCTGCTCAGGCCTCCAGGCTCCCTCCTCCTTCCCCTGAACACCCTGGTCCGGGCCACCGCTGCAGTGGGATGACATCAGACTGCTGGAGAATCATCCTCTTCTGTTAGAGGTGGGAGGGAAGTCCCCAAACGGGGAAAGCGATTTGCATAATTTAACTGGCAAATTCTGAAGAAGCCATTCATGTAGACATTTCTCTACCTGAAAAATGTCTGAGCACTTTATTATATGCCAGGCACTGGAGATGAAAGCGATAATCAAAGGAGAAGGGCCGGGCCCTCAACAACAGGGATGACAAGCCAACTCAAAATGACTGTGCAGTGCGGGGCTCGGGGAGGCAATGCTCCATTCTAGGACTTGAGACTGGCGCTCAGACCTCAGCGATTAAGGAGCCATCCATGCAAAAAGGGACAAGCATTCCAGACACATGCAAAGGTCCTGAGACAGAAACATACTTGGTGAGCTGGCGAAAGAGAAGTGGACCAGGATGCTAGAGTGCAGGGAGTGGAAAGAAACGAGGCTGGTGAGGCAGGAAAGAGACATGGTGCTGGAGAAAGCCTGGAAGAAGAGGGCAAAAGTCTTGGCCCCAATGCTCACGAAAGCTATCCCTCTGCACGGCTTACTCCAGGCTCACTACCCCAGGCCAGGTGGGCTCAGTCACCCTTTTAAGGGTAGGGAGCCTCCTCACTTCAACTGCAAACTCCTCCACCTCCTACAAGAGATCCAGAAAAGGTAGCTGGGCCTCCTCCTGAAGGGTCTAGGTGGCAGCACATGTGACAGCTGACACTCCCTCCCCCACTGGCCTCCTCCAAGCTGCCTCTGCTGTGCTCTTCCTGCTCTTCCCATCCCACGGCTCTGAGCCACTGGGAATACAGGGAACTGGTTTGGGCTGGCCTGGTGCAGCGCTGTCTATAATTACCACTCAGTCTTGCTCTCCCGCCTCCCAACGCGGAGGAAGCAGTCTCAGGTCTCCCAGGCACAGCCACCAAACTCCAGCAACTGCCATATGGAGGGGGTGAGCACTGCCAGGAAAGCACAGATGCCTGGCAGGACCCTGGCCAGTGGGTTCTGCAGGGCAATTCAGCCTCCCTCCCTCCTTCCTCCATCAGTTGGGCACTTCCTGGCTCCCTGAAACAGGCTGACCCTTTCTGCCACCTCTAGCTCCCCAAGGACCTTGAAATGCTGGGCAGATGGAGTAACTCCCCATTTTAGTCTGAGATGCTCGTTCCCTCCATTCCCTCTACAGCAGTCACAGCTACCAGTCCAGGGTCTCTCCTCAGACTGCAGGCGCACTACCTGATTGCCCAGTCTGTACCCCTGGTGAAGAAGGGACCCGATGACCTGCCACTGCCTTTACATGCAGCACAGCTCTCAATACGCTGCAGGTCTTACAGTGGCCAGCGCTGGGCAATAACTGCCTGACACCCATTACCCCTCCAGACTATTAGCTCAGATACAGGGACCATAGCTGCCACCTGGCCTAGCAACATGCCCATGTTTCTCACACTGTTGCCCCCCTGCTCACCTGCGGGATCAACTGCATCACAGCCCCAGTTGAGGAAGCTGAAGCTAGAGGGTGGCTCAGCAGCAGAGCACTTGCCTGGCACCACATACACAACTAGGTGTTGGAGAAACAAAGGCCGATGACAATGAAAAAATAAATAAAACTGATTCTCTGTCTCTAAAAAAAAAAAATAGAAAGCCCTTTGACTCCTGGTAGCCGCTTCCAAACGGGAAGAGCATGGAAACCTCTGTATACCCAGGCAGCAAAATCCCCTCCATTGAGAAAGTCAGGAACTCGGATTCCCCAGAAGCCCCACCTACCCTCAGGAAGGACTCCAGCTGAGACAGGGCAAGAGGAGCCAAGTCTTCAGTTGTGGATCTTGGCAGCCTGCTCAGGATTCACTGTGGCACCCAATGGGAAAAGGAAACCAGGGGCTGCTGCAGGTGGCGGGGATCTAGATGCAAAGCTGGAGACTCATGCCTATACCAGGCTCAGCGGAGACCCCAGCAGGCCCTGCAGAAGTTCCTCACTCACAAAAGCCGACCCTCAGGGCTTCTGATGTCCGCAGAAGATTCAAAAAGGAACGGACTTGTCAACATCTGATCTTTAGGAACAGGCTGTGTGTACACAGTACACTCTGTCATCTCTATTTCTCCAGCGCCTCCAGCTCCACTTCCACTGACAATACCTAATAAGAACACTCCTCCAGAGCACTTCCCAAGCACCACTGGGGCCCAGCAGGGTTCTCAGTGTGTTCCACTTCTTGACTCCTTGGGACAACCCTAGGAGGCAGGTGTCACTCTGGTTTTCATTTCACAGGTGAGAAAACACCTTATGCATGCTGATACTCAAGAGGAAAGGAGTCAGGGCTGGGGAGGTGGCTCGGTGGTAGAGCACTTAAGTGCCTGGCATGTGCGAGCACCCATGTGTGAACCCTAGCATCACGTACACAACTAAGTGTTGGTGAATCAAAAATCAGATGAAAAAATAAATAAAACTGACTCTTAAAAAAATGAAACAAAAGAGGAGAGGAGCCCTCATTTTGGATTTTGGGTTGTAAGGTGGCAGGGAGGCCTTAGGGCTAAGGAGCAGCCCATGGAACAGAACTGCTGTTCAAAATCTGTTCAATCCCAAAGGGGCTCCACAGGAAGTCTTTGGACCCATCGGGAGACCACAGCAGGAAAAGAGGTATGGGGGAACTGGACTCCCAGCCTGCTTTCCAGGCCAACCTACTTCCAGAGCTACTTCTTCACCCCCTACTGCCCTCTACCTCCCAGGAAAGGTATAGAAACATCTCTGATCTACTAACTAACTGGCTGTGCTGCTGCCCTCAATGCTTCTGGTACATCAAAGCCCCCTAGCATCTGGCAACCCAAAAATAATGAACAGCAAAAGAGCAGTCTGAATACCAAGGCAATGACCCATGACATTCCAGCTGAGGGCTATCTTACTTGGCCCTCTTAACAGGAGCAGAAGCCTATTTATTTGGAAGTTGTCATCAATGAGG
Source organism: Aplodontia rufa (assembly GCA_004027875.1). NCBI lineage: Eukaryota > Metazoa > Chordata > Mammalia > Rodentia > Aplodontiidae > Aplodontia > Aplodontia rufa. The sequence goes on along the minus strand of PVKS010007067.1, from coordinate 46,314 downwards.
TCCCCAAAAGTTAAGGAAGACTCACCAGAGACCAGCTGACCCCCAGCACTCCCTTTTAGCCTTGAGTGAAGGCCACCTGTGCAATGTTTAACCAGGGTAAGCCCGGCACCAGGGGAGGAGGAGCCGAGGGTGGCTCCTGCCTGTAAAGCAGGTTCTCTTGAACTGACCTCTGGACACCCTCCCTGCCCCCAGACACAGGTTCACTCCCTGACCAGCACATTCTCATTCTCAACTCCTCCTGGAGCTGCAAGGAACCAGAAGGAACTCACCTGCTCTAATACTTGGAGAAAACAGTCATGGGAAGACAGAGAATAGCAGAAAACCAAACCACATAGTTTGCAAACATCCTTCCTAAATGCAGGGTCCCGAAATGGACACCACTCTCAGGAAGAAACTACTTTTGAAATACAGTATAGTGGCTGAGCGAGAGGACTTTAGAATCAGGCAGCTCTGGGTCTCAACACTGCCTCTCCTACTTCCTGTGCTGCTGGGCCAATTAATTAATTTCTCTACGCCCCTCTTCTCCACCTCCATAGGGATTTTGCGAGGACTAAATAAAGTACCGCCCAGTCTGACTCAAGCAGAGGGATCACTTAGCAGATGTTATCTTTTATCCATTGTCACTGCAACAGCCTCCCGCCATCTTTCCCCCCCACACCAGCTGCTGCACTCCCTTCTAAAGGGCAAAGAGGAGCCCTCCAGAGTTGGCCCCCATTACAATCCTGTGTTCCCCAGCATCTCATCGGGTCCAAGCCCTTGTTGACAGGTCACGTCTGTGTCCAGTTTCTCCTTACTTCCCCTTCTGCCCATTCCACCATTATGATCCAGCATGTAACTCCCTGAACTCCCCTTCAGAAGACAAGCTGCACTTCTCAAGCGGTCCCCACTGCCTTGAGGGCTGCTCCCTATCAGCACACAGCCCCAGAACTCCTGTTCAGCCCCAAGATGGAGGCTTCTCCTCCAAGAAGCCATTTCTGGTCCCTTTGGATCTCAGTACCCACTCTCATTCTGAGAAGATTCTTCCCTCACACTAGACCTTTGTTTGCATTACCCCTGCTGAACTCTTCAGGCTGCCTCCACTTGCGATCCTCCTGTTTCCTCCTGAGTCCCCGGGATGACAGGTGTGTGCCACTGTGCCCAGCTAAATCATGCTATCTCTGCTCCCTTTTCACATCACCGGTTCCTTGAGACTCAGCTCACTGAGAGACTCCCTCAAATTCACACAGCTTCCTCTCAGCTCCACAACTTCACATAAACGACAAAACCTAGTCCTTCCTGTCTGGCTTCACTAATACTTGGCAAGTGTTATCTTGACTTGCCCACCAGGTGGCAAGGATCTCCGGGGTTCCCTGCAAACATGGCTCAGCTAAACACTAAACTCTGGGCCCAAAGGATCAGACATCAAGAGACACCAGGATGGCAATGGAAGAAATCATGCTGAGAGAAGTTAGCCAAACCCAGAGAGTCAAGGGTTGAATGTTTTCCCTCATTTGTGGAGGCTGGAGTACAACCCAGGCTTGAGTGAAAGGCAGTCAAGCTCACCAATTAGACCCAGCAAAGGCGCAGCAGCACACAGATAGGTGGGGAGGGAAGGGGAGAAGAATAGGAATCTAGGGAGACAAACAACAATGTAGCATACTCTATCCCCACCCCAGAAGTCAAAGAATACTCATGCAATCATTTAATTATGAAAAATTCAATCTCGCATGTGTATATATACACACATGGACTTTTATATCTCTTATAGGGGTGCAATATAGAAGAATCTAGAGGCTGGGGTGTGGGTGATGTGAGGGTAACTGGCTTATATCAAGCTCACATCATATTGTTACTTTATAGACATTTATGATTATACAGAAATTCGAATCCTTCAAAATTCTCAAAACAAAAACAAAAAAACAAAATAACAGCGAATCCAGTTAAATTTAAAGAGAGAGAGAGAGACACACACCACAGCAGGAAAACTACTGCTGAAAACTGAGCTCTCGGCCCCACGCCCAACACTGTACTTGAACTCCTCCCTGTGTGAAAAAGGAAGAAACACACAGGTACCCTTTCTCACCTCTTGGCCCCTAAAATACAACACTTCTCACCTCATCAACACAACCCATCTGACCCCGATGTTTCTCAATGTCAGGGAATTATATTGTTCAGGTTCTTTTTTTAAAGAGAGTGGGGCAGTGAATGAAAGAGAAAGAGAAAATCAAATTTCAGTTTTTCATGTGGCTTCTGTTGCTCTGGCACAAAGTTGTGCATGTGGTGCAGGGGTTCAAACCTGCGTCCTCGCGCATGCCAGGCAAACACCATGACCACTGAGCCACACTGTTCCACCCCCTCTTCAAGTTCTTTTGCTAAACATTATTCAAATAACAAGGACTGGCTCCATCTCCTCTTCAGGAAAGATCCCTCCCTTTCACTTTTTAGCAACCTCTGCCAGGCTCCTTACACAGACCCTTCCAACCCCCAGGCCCTCTGCCCAAACCCACTTCCCAGTCTTCTGGCAGGCTCTCCCTGGCACATGGCCTTCCCCAGGCTCTGCCTCTCTGTGGTTTCAACTCCACCAGTCCTTTTTCCCAGCCTCCTCTCAGTCTCAGGAACCTCCAACTGACCCTCTCAAGACCACCCCTCAGCATGCCCCTCTCCTAATCCTCCCCAGCTCCATTGTCTCTCTTCTGCTAGAGCCTCCAGCCTCTCTCCCTAACTCTCTAAGGGCTCAGAGCCCTTTTCCCAGTTCCTTTCAGCCTTCCCAGTCTCTCACTCTTCTGACCTCTTCCAGGCCTCTCCCACCTTGGTTGGTCTCCATCAGTCCCTTACGGGCTCCAAATCTGTTTCCTTCTGGCTGCTGACATTTTCAGAGCTTCAACCACATGCCAGGCACAGCTGTAAACACGTCACACAAACTTGATACTCAAACCTCTGAAGTTGATTTTACCAGTGATCCCTTTATCAGGGAAATTAACTTATCCAAGATCATGAAGACAATGGCAGAGTCACATTTCAAACCTGGCCTTTTAATGCTCCTAAGCTACCAAAGAGTCCTCAAAGGATGGTCACATAAACTTGGTGTTAGTTCTGACTCCAGACCTCTCAGGTCTTCTTCTACAGCTGCCACAGTCATTGCCTCCTGCCTCCCCAGACTGAGGGCTCACAGCGCAGGCCTCCACTTCTCCCTTTCCCTGCTCCTCGGCCAGGGCGGCACCATCATACCCTGCCCCTCAGGCTCCAGCTCGCAACCCAGGCCACCATCGGAGCCACGGTTAACCAGGGGCACACTCAGCCCCAGCCCCAGGATGACCTGGTCCTGACCCGCTCGGCCCTTGCCCCCTTCACCCGGGAGCCACGCAAATCCACTGCGACGGGTCAAGCCCTGCCCATGGCTAGGATCCTTCACTAATTCCCCAGGAGCTCCGAAAAGCTTCCGAACCTGTTGCTCTCCGTCCCCTGGACAGCTCCCCGGCCCCTTGGCCTGGGTCCCCTTCCCACCTCCAGATGATGTCGCCTCGGCCTGAGTCCTCGTTCCAGGGCCCCTCCGTGCTTCGGACCACGACTCCTCGCGGAATCCCCTCTGAGCCTTGGCGCCCACCCCGCCGCCTCAGAGCAGGACTCCTCCGTCTTCTCCGCCTAGGTCGGGGCCCACCCCTCGCCCTCAGCGTCCTCACCCGAAGAGCCCGGAGAAGAAGGACTGCGAGTTCTTCACTTTGCGCTCCGCCTCGGCCAACAGCGCCACGGCCTCCGCTTCCTTCCCGGAGTTATCCATGACGGCCACAAAGGTTCTCAGCAAACCGCCAGAGCCGGGCCCGGGGAGCGGACTCGGCCACCGCGGAGCCCCAGCACACAGGCCGGCCGAGCCTAGCGGGCTGCGTTGACGTCGCAGCTGCGCGCGCCGCCGGCGGCCCGAAGGCACGTGATCGCACCCGCCAATCACCGGGCTCGCAGGGCGGCGCGCGCCCTCGCAGGCCACGCCCCCGATTGCCGCACCACGCCCCGTGACTCACGACCTCCAATCGGCGTCCTCAGACCTCAGAGCGTACGCGCACACCCGCGCACGGCACCCAGCTGGCTTCCTAGCGCTGGGCAGGTCGCCTTCACGTGACCCGGCAGAAGCCAATCGTAATCCCACTGCCCCGGACGCCCCAGACGCGGCCGCCGAGCCTCCTCTACCAATCAGCAGGAGCCCTCGGCTGGTCCGCCCCTCCCTCAAGAACCTGGGCCCGGGTCAGCTGACCGCCGGTGCTCACGTGACAGCGTGACCCCCGGTTGTGACAGTTCCCGGGCGCCGAGGTTAGCCCCTCCTCCGCGCTCCAGGTCCCGTCATTCATTTGGACAGGCCTTCTTGCGCCCTCTGCCGACGGGTGCTGTCACTGACGAGGGGCGGCCAATGACAAAACGAGGAGGGGAAAGCTGACGTCGCGAACTCCACTTTCGTAAAAATTAGCTGAAGAGAGCGCGTTAAAAACTCAGGTTCCAGCCCTCCTGGCGCCCAGAGCTTAGTTTTTAATACTCTCCAGTTCCTAGGAGAAATGGCTGGTTCTGGGGTTGGACAGGAGCCTGGGGTAAACACCAACTCACGACACGGTGTGTGTCGAGGGGAAGGCACGCCAGTGTTCAAACCTGGGGCAGTTTGAGCAACGAAATAAAGCAGCACTGCATTACAGCTCAGCATGAAGTGTCCATGCTGATATAAACGAGCAACTATGTGTTGTGTGAATAAAATAAATGGTGGGGGCGGAATCCAAATGCTGTGGATATGCGGCCTCCAGGCCTGCAGTGCGAAGTTGCTGGTGACATCCTTCCAGAGGGAACTGTGCGGGAAGCTGCGCGGTCAGGAAGGCACAGTGCAGAACGGAGGTTAGCGTAAAAATGTTAGGTTGTGGGGCTGGAGCGGCGGCTCGGCGGCTGCTGTGTTTGCCTGGCATAGCAAGAACTCGGGTTTGATCCCCAGCACCACGTACACAACAAAGTGTTGGAGCAACGAAAGCCACATGAAAAACTGAATAAAATCGATTCTCGCTTTCTTTCTCTCACTGTCCCTCTCCCTTAAAAAAACGTTAAATGGTGTTGATAGTGTGTAGTGTGATTGAAACAGCACGTATGTGGTCTTCCTCCCAGTCCAATCATGAGGGGAAAAAGTTAAATCCCAATAGAGGCACTTTCCCCAAAATCCCTGACCCTACTCCTCAAAACGATCAAGTCAGCTAAACAAGGGAAATGTGAGAAACTGCAATAGCCAGTAGGAGCCTAAGAGGACATGATTATTAAATGGGATCCTGCAACTGAAGGACACTAGGTAAAAATGAAGTAAATCTGTAGTTAATAATATCGGATGTTGATGTTGGTATATTGATTGTAACAAATTAACAATAGTAATTTAAGATGTTAAAAACAGGAGAAACCAGGTGTGTGTGGCCTATATGGGAATTTCTTCCGTAGTATACTTGACAACTTTTCATAAATTTAAAACTATTCTAAAAGGGTTTTTTTTTTGTAGTGCTGAGGTTGAACCCAGGCCTTGCATGTACTAGGTAAGTGATGTACTACACAGCAACATCCCCAATCCCCTCTAAAAGGCTTCTTCATGTAAAATTGAGTTCCAGGTCCCTACCCTCAATTCCAATTCTGAAAGTGCAGAGCACAGGAATTTATTTTTGTTCCTTTGTAGAACCCCAGAGGATTAGGAGGTTCCATAGTGTGGGAAAACACTGCTATCTGGGGTGGGTGTTGACTGAGTAGGGTAAAGCAAAAGAAATCTTTATCCAACTCTCTTCTTACATTTAATACATTTTGCTGAACCACCCCACCCCCTTGTGGTCACCACTGTGTTCTGGCCACAGGGCAGGTGGGGCTGAGTCTGGATTACCACAAACAGTTTCAGTTCCATGCCTGTCAAAGCAACACTACCATAAAAGCTTCAATTTGTTTTAAACTGTTAAATTTCAGGGTAATTTGTTATGCTCCAAAAGGTAACTAACATACCCTAACCCTTTAAGTCAGTCTTTCATTTCCAGAATAATTCAATTTAGTCATTTGCTAGGGACTCAAATAATTTTAGAGCAGACTGCTCATGTAAACAGTAGGGTTCAGGTCATGTGGTGCATCTGCCAAGTACTTAATTTACTTTTTTTTTGTATCAGAAATTGAACCCAGGGGTGCTTAACCACTGAGAACCATCCCCAGCCAGTTTTTTTTTTAATTTTGAGATAGGGTCTTGCTAAGTTTAATTTACATTTTCTCACTTAACAGATACCCAGTGGGAGACACTCTTCATCGCATCCCCCCTTTTTTGGTGATAGAGGTTGAACTTAGGTGCACTTTATCACTGCTCTATATCCCTACTTTAAAAAAAATACAGGTAGCTGAGGCTGGTCTTGAACTTGCAATCCTTCTGCCACAGCCTCCCAAGTTGCTGGGATTATAGTCATGCACCATTGTGCCTGACTCCTCAATCCATTTTACAGACAGAAAAATAAGGCACAAAAAAAAAAAATCATCCCCTAGCTCACAAAAACAGAAGAGCAGCCAGGGTGCAAGTTCAGGTGCATGGGATGTCTGAGTGCTTTCCTTTAACCAAAGTGTCCCGGCTGCTTCGAACTGGCCCCTTTGTGAAACCTGACACTACCACTGCTCTGCTTGCTCTGTTACCTCAGGACACAGAACCCACCTTACAGACATCATCCTGCCAGGATGCAGTGAGTCCTCAGCGGCACAGCCCTGGATCTCCATGCTAGCCTGGACCGCTCTCACCCCTCCCCTGCTGTGTGAACAACTGACAAGTACGAGGACGAGGACGCTGCTTCTAAAACCCATCCCTCATCCCCAACCTCCAGACCTCTCTGTGCTGCTCTAGCCCAGGCCACCACCATCTTACCTTTGCTCTTCCATCTCAGAGATTTCAGTCTTGCCCTCTGCACTGCACAGCAGCCAGGATTTTTTTGCTTTTGTTTTTTGGATGGGGACTGGGGATTGAACCCAGGGGCGCTAACCACTCAACATCATCCCCAGTCCTTTTTTTTTTTTTTATTCTGACACAGGGTCTTGACAAGTATCTTAGGTTCCTGCTACAGTGCTGAGGCAGGCTTTGAACTTATGATCCTCCTGCCTTAGCCTCCCCAGCTGCTGGGATGACAGATGTGCACCACTGCACCCAGTCACAACCAGCTTTTGTTGCTGTTGCTGTTTGTGGTTGGACCCAGGGGCACTTTACCATTGAGCTATCTCCAGCCAATTTTTATTTATTTTTTGAGACAGGGTCTCACTAAGTTGCTCAGGCCAGCCTCAAACTTGGAATCCTTTTGTCTCGGTCTCCTGAGTCACTGGGATTACATGTCCCACAGTTGTTTTTAACTGTGCCTGAGATATCACTTCCCTGCCTGACCCCTCTACTGGTTTCCCAAGGCAGAGCTGTGCTTTGCTATGCCCAGGATGGGATCTTGGCCTCCCTCATGCCCCCTTAGCAACTGCTGTGTCCTTGGTGCACCTTATTTCCTTCATGCCATTTTTTTTTTAAAGAGAGAGAGAAGGGAGAGAATCAACTTAATTTTTCCATCTGGCCTTTGTTTCCCAAACACTTAGTTGTGTATGTAGTGCTGGGGTTCAAACTGGGTCCTCGCCTATGCCAAGCTGCGCTTCAACCGCTGAGCCACAGCTCCAGGCCTCTGTTCATGTCATTTTATAGCTACTCAATGGAGGCCCTCACTGGACATATCTGTTTCTTCTTTTCCTGGCTAACTGGATTCCAGTTTTGTTCCGGTGGCAACAAACTTGAGGGAACACATTGATTATACCTGTCCTGGAGACAAAATGTGAGTGTTCAGGATAACTGTGGTCATTTCCCTTCCCTCTGTCAGGGAGCAATTTGGAACTGAGCACAGGTCACAGTCCCAGGCAATGACATGTGAGGAACAGTCTGCTGGAAAGTGCTGCAGGTGTCCCTCACTCTCAGAGGGACACAGGAAGGGCGGTCGGTCGTGCTCTCCCTTCCCTCTGCCTATTGTGGGTTGGTGCAGAGGCTGTTGAGGCCTCTCCAAAGGCGAGGACTGCCACCGCCCACCACCAGGGGTCCTTCACTTCACAGCTGGAACCATTCTGTTACTATGGCAAAAGCATACCCACTGTCCTCTCAAAGCAGCTTGCTTGCTTATTTATTGCTGCTACCTTCTTGCTCCGCAAATGGCAGCCTCAAGAAGAAGAGAGTCTTGTCCCTCTTGCTTTGCTGTCTCCCTGTTGCAGGGAATGTACTACAGCAAGTGCTTAATAGCTGCACACTGAATTCATGCACTGATGAGGGCGTCCAACTCCACCAGGCCCTGGGGAGGCTCCAGCAGACTCACCTCCCAGCCCTAGCATCTGGCTGCGGCTCAGAAGCCTCCGTGGGCGCCACGGCTGGAAGTCAGGAGACAGATGCTCAAGAACCCAATTTAATAAGATTTACAAGTAGACACGTACAAAAACACACCTAACAATGTACAAGTCATCACGAGACAAGGGACTGAATCTGGATTGCAGAAAGACCCTACCCCAGGAGGGGGCCTGAAACGCTGGCGATCTTAAGGTATTTTCCCACTGATTCTTTACATCTTGGCCTTATCTAACCAATGCAACAAACCCCAAAACGGAGGCTAAGATTAAAGAACTATCCAGATCTGACCTTTTGCACCCACAAGCCTCCCTGCTCTCTAGGCAACCCGGGACTGAAAGTAGGGGAGATGATTAACCTAAAGAGAATGGAGCCTCTGTCCCCATCCAAAAGAGACTTCAGAGCTGGCCAGTGATGGCTTCTCTGCTCCTTTGAGGCCAAATGCCCACCAAGTTTGCTAGTGAAGCTGGCCAATGGGGAACAGAGAGGGTGGGAGGAGGCCAAAGGGTGCCCCAAACACCCAAGAGAGGCCAGGAAGGTGGAACAGGGCTGGGGGCCCGATACAGAATGGCTGCCAGCAGGGAGTCACCATTGCAGGGGGCCGATGTCAGCCCCCAGCTCCTCCTCCTCCTCCTCTTCCTCCTTTAGTGGGAACGGCTTCACAGGCCACTTCACTCTGACAACAGGCTCCACGTGCTCCTGGAGGCGGTGCCGCTTCATATGTGCATTCCGACTCTTGATCTTGTCGAATACCCTGAGGAATTGCCAGAGGACACAGGGTCAGAGGATGGAGGAGGCTGGTGGCCCGAGGCTGTGGCCCTGTCAGTATCTTCAGGGAAAGGCTAGGTACCTCTCACACTCTCTGCATGGAAAAACGCCCTGACTCTCCACACTGCCCGGTGGTTCAGGGGTCCGCTTGGGGCCTGCACTTGGGCTGGAGTTGAGGATGGACTCCCTCCTGTAACTCTTGGTCTTTATCTTTAACTCAGGAGTTGGACGGTGGCTGGGTCTCTCCCGAGGGCTACAAGTGACCTGAAAGAGGGCAAACCTGAGTTAAGGCACTCTCCTTGTACCCGTGTAAGGAAGACACGGGCTGGCAGGCATACCTGTCCTCTGCAGGGAGACCCTTCCCTCAGGAGCACCCCGCACGCTCCGACTGCAATGGGAGTGGGCCTGCAGATCAAATCTCTCCCTTGTGGGTCCTCTACCTTTTCTTCTGTCCTGTCTACTTCCTCCAGCTCTCTCTTGACCCTCTTTTCTAGTCCCGGGGCTCGGCCGCAGTCAAACTTGATCATTTTTTTCCAGATGTAATAATATTCAACACATTGTGCTACAGTCTTTGTCTGGACCTAGTAGAAGAAAACAGAAGTGGCCTGTGGGCAGCACCTTGCAGACCCCTGCACGATCCTCCCCTGGGCAGCTGGCACTGCTGAACACCTTCTACAACCTCTCTCCCTTGGCTTGAAGTGCCCCTGAACTGCAAAGACAGAGGACCACAGAGACCCCCATGTGATGAGGGAGTCCAAGGTGAAGCCACACAATAGGTACCAACATCTGAGTCCACCACACACATCAGCAGTGCCGCCCCAGAATCCTTCCCTATAGGAGGTCACACCTGCTGGCCCACAGGGGAGGATGCTCACCGCAGCATCATGCCTGCAGTCATGTGTTTACCAACTGGGGCTAATGAGAACCAAATTCCCTCACTTGATGGAGACAGAGCCTCTGGAGCCGAGTCAGGCATGAGATCCGCAGGAGGAGGAGCAGTTCTGAGCGCAGTCTGAGTGGACCATATTTAGCTAACTGTATCACACTCTTCTCTCTATCGAAAAGGGATCCCATAAAAAACAATGGGGGGCTGGATCTCAGGGGTTGGAGTGCTTGCCTGGCATGCTTAAGGACTGGATTTAAAGCCCAGCACCACACACACAACTAACTGTTGGGAAACAAAGGTCAGATGAGAAAACAAATAAAATTGATTCTTTCTCTCCCTCTCTCAAAAAAACAAAACAAAAACAAAAACAACAACTCTGATGTGGGAGAGTTTTGTGTAAAAAAAAAAGCTCTGTAAAAGAAAATGGAGAACTGGGGTGTGTGGCTCAGTGGCATAGCGCTGCTGAGCATGTGTGAGGCCCTGGGTTCAATCCCCAGCAACCACAGCAGCAACAACAACAACAAAAGGGAAATTTCAACTACTCTAGAAGAGAATTTCTTGGGAAATTGAATTGGCTAGTGAGATCACTCCAAAAAATACTTTCTCCACAATAATTTGTTTCAGCTTTGTATGTGTTCACAAACAAGGAATCAAAACAGTATATTCTCTGCCTAAGCAATATCATCAAGTTAAAAAGAAAGCTGGACTACTTCTCTGAACAAGGTGAAACAACAGGAACCAGATTTACCCTCCCATCCCAAACAGTGAAAACCCACGAATAGATATAAACAATGTGAGCAAGACACCTGGCAGTCAACAAAGGCCAGTGAATTCTGAGACTTGCACATGGATGCTCACAACAGCTGTTTATAACCACCCCAAACCAGAAACCACGCAAATGACCATGAGCCGGTGAGGGAACAGACAAACTGCTGCACTCTGTGCAAGCCAATACTATTTAGAAGGAAAGAAAGGCGAACTGTTAATATACGCAACAAGGAAGAATCTCAAAATAACCGTCCTGAGGGGCTGGAGCAGTGGTGGTCAGTGGCTGGAGCATTTGCCTGGCACATGTGAGGACCCAGATTCCATCGCCAGCACCATGTACACAACCGAGTGTAGAAGAAATGAAGACCAGATGGAAAATAAAGGAATTGACTCTCTCTCTCTCTCTCTCTCACTCACTCTTTCCCTTTCTTTAAAAGCAACTGTGTTATGTATGATGCTCAACAAAGCACAGCATAGGCTAAGTGACTGACTATTCCATTGATACAAAACTTTAGAAAGCGGCACTAGAGCAGTAGCTCAGTGGTTATAGCGGTTGCCTGGCATGTGCAAGGACACGGGTTCAAAACCCAGCACCACATACACAACGAAATGTGAGAGTAACAAAAGCCACATGAAAAACTAAACAAAAATTTATTCTTTCTCTCTCTCTCTCTCACTGTCCCTCTCTCTTAAAAAAAAAACAAACCTCTAGAAAGTACACACAGTAATAGAAATCGGCAGCGGCTGACCAGGGTCAGGAGGTGGCATGGGAGAGGGACTGCCAGGGGCAGGAGGAAACTTTTGTAGATTGTGGATGTGTTCATTATCTTGGTGGTGGTTTAACAAGCGTCCACTGAGTTTTTAGGAGGAGGAGGAAAGTGCAGCAGGATAGCACATGCAGCGTGAGCTCAAGCTTTCTGAAATGTATGCACACATGCACATGCTATGAACAGAGAAATGCCCATAAGCACTCAGTCCAATAGTTACCAAAGCTCAGCATCAGAAGTGGGAGTGGCCGGGGCGTGGGGAAGGAGCACACAGCACATTTCCGTATGGCTTCTGAGATGTTAAACTTAGAGTCACCACAGGCAGGTGGAGGGCCTCCCACCCTGTGGCCACCGCTGTGTGAGTGGGGCCTTATCTGCCTAGCTTTCGTTTGACTTACCATCTTATGTACCAGGTTAAAGTCTTTCTTGTGGGCACAAAAGGCCTTCTTAAAGAGCCTCTTCTCCATGGGGGTCCAGATGTCTGAACCTGTCAAAAAATGCAACCATGAAATGGGAGGCCATTTCTCTGTGGCACCATGGCTGAATGCAGACCGCCCTCCTCCTTAAAGCAGCCATTATCAAGCACACTGTGTGCCAGTCTATACTGCCTTTGCAAAAACCATACCAGGTGGGCCCATCACCATCCCAAGTTTACAAATAGCAGCTGAGGCTGCAGTGATTTGCCAAGAGCATGTGGGGCCCAAGGCTGCATGGCCAGGGAGCATCACCCTCTTGGGTGGAAAAGGCCCTGAGAGACCACTGGAAAGGAGGAAGGGAGATTCCAACAAGCAGGAAGCAGTGCCTGCCAAGTCACTCCAGAAACACAGGCCCTTTCAGACAGGAAGCTGAAGGCCTGCAGAGAAGGGCAAGAGGCAGAGGCTGCGTGCGCTGCTACCAGAGCCCACTTGCTGGCAGTGCTCTCAGCCAGGACCGAGGGGCCCAGAGGTGTTTGTCTAATCACCTGTGTAGCGATAGTCGGCCAGCGGGTGAGTCCGTGGCTTCTGTGGTCCTCTGAGCAACAGAGTCTCCAGGGCAACCTGGAATGAGAAGAGGTGCAGGCCCCAAGGGGCAGACAGGTGAGGAGGACCACTCCGAGCATCTCTCGACCCCAGGGCTTCACAGTGCTCTGTGCTAGGCACGTGATGCCTCTGCTCTGAGCAACCGACAGTGCAGGTTTATTCCGCTTGGGCTCCTCAGTCAGGGGCTGGTGTGGAGGGGCACTGCTGCCACAGCACTCCACTCTACCTGCTCCACAGCACTCATGCTTGGCCAAGTAAAGTTTAAAAACTATTACCTGTTTGAACTCTTGAGATAAAAGCCACGAGGGCGAGGATTTTGTCTTAATCACTCGTGTAACCCTGGTCAGGACCTGATCCAAAATAAAAACAGGGATACCTTCTTCTAAGTGTACGAAGAATTTCAAGGTGGTGACGATAACAACAGAGCACTAAACCCAGCACAGAGCCCTAGGGTTGTCCCTAAGCCCAGCACCTACCATGTTACAGTCACTCAGTGGACACTCAGGATGCACTGATAGCCAGGCACTGCGACTGGGACACAACTCCTGACTCTGCAAGCCCAGCAATGCCATCCTTCTCCAACTGTTCAGAGCTGACTTATAGTTTATTTTTCAGACCTCAGGACCATGAGGAGGGTGCATGGAGCAGGCAGTGCTGTTCTTGTTGTGTCAAAGGTCGTTTATACATGGCCTTTTTTTAAATTCAGATGAAGCACTGAACAAGTCAGATGAACACAGGGCCCAGCCAAGTCCACTGGGCTCTCCCTACCCAGGGCCAACTTTTCTCAGAGAATAAGTAACTGATGGATTAAGCCCACGGCTGAGCGTTCCTCTACGTCAGTTCACAAGGACCACACCAAGGGGGCTGGAGTGTGGCTCAGTGGTTGTGGTGCTTGCCTGGCATGTGTGAGGATCGGGTTTGAGCCCCAGCGCCACGTGCACAGTGGGGTGGCAGAGCAATGAAGGCCACGTGAAGAACAGGTAGAATCGATTCTCTTTCTGTCACTGTCCCTCTTTCTCTTTAAACAACAGAAAAGCAGGGTGGGGTGGCTGGAGTAGTTATGGTGCTTGCCTGGCATGTGCAAAGACATGGATTCGAACCCCAGCACCACGTGCACAAGGAAGTGTCGGAGCAACAAAAGCCACATGAAAAGCTAAATAAAATTGATTCTCTCATGCTCTGTCTCTCTTGAAAGAAGGAAAGAAATTGAAAACAAACCACAGCAAGCCACTGCAGAGAGTGGGCAGCCTGCCTCCAGCTCCGCCAGCTGCGAACCCCAGCAAGGTGCACAGCGTGCTCCGGGGCCCGGCCACCTCACCTGAACACTGCCCTGGGCTTCATGCAGGCAGTGCAGAGCCAGCTCCAGGTTGGTACCCCCTCCTGGCATGACGCTGGAGCATGCCACGTTGCAGAGCTCAGTCACTGTGGTCCCAGCGAGAAAGGAGCAAGCACAGGGAAGAGGATACAAAAGGGAGTCAGCAGATGCTGGGGGAGCCTTCCTGGATAGCAAGAGGGGCTCCGTCACCTTCCCTCCCTCTCACATCTCCACCGTGCACAGAACGAGGAAAGGGGGACAAGGAGCAAGGCTGAGGCCCTTCCCTGGCACTGAGTACGGCAGAAGCAGCACACGCTGAGTCAGTCCCTTCCCCTCCCTGCCCAGGGGACACCACGGGAACTGGGGGAGAAACCCCCTGGGAGGGAGGGGTCAGCGACCTCTGTCCTGTGTCTCCGGGTTGGTCATCACATCTCCCCACGGCTTCCAGACCAGAGAAGCCACCTGTTCATCAAGTCCGGCCAGCGACCTCTCCTGCAGTTCCGGGATCTCCGCTTGAAACCGGCTTCCTATGTTGATGTGCCTGGAATGAGGCCACACACATGAGGCACAAAGGTGCCCAAGGGGAGAAACAGGTGCGTTGGGCACCCTGTGCTCAGCCACAGCCTGCCTGTGGGCACGTGGGCTTTTGTCCCTGTGACACACAAGTGCAGGCTCTTCAGGGACACTGCCTCGTCCTGTTTCTCTTTGAGGTCAGACTTCTGGTGTGGGGTACCCTCTGGGACAGGGAGGTACCTGCTGATACCTGGTCACTTCCGTCCAGCCACACACCACAGATACTTTCCACTCTTGCACTGTGCCATCAGCAATTCTGCCTGAACCCCAAGGTCCCAGACATCTGCCCCCATTGGCCCAAGTGGGAGGACTTCCTACGTATATCTGGAAACCCGCGACCTCTCAGGTAACTGGGCCTAATCTCCCTGTGAAGAATGAGTGCTAAGAAAAAGTGAGACTGGAACCTAAGGGGGTTGAAAGCACCCTTACTTGGAAGGACCCTTAGGATCTAAGTGTGTTACGACTCACGGTTCAATGCTGATCTTAGTATCGTCCTTCACCACACAGATGCCAAAAGAGCCATCCATTTGATCTAAAAAACACACAGTGAAAAGCCTCAAGAGGACTGACCAGATGTGACCCACAGGGTCCCTCTGCCAGCCTTTGTGGATACAGGCGAAAACAGGCCTTTAAGGTCCCACAGGAGGGGGAGGATTTCAAAAAAGGCAGAGGAAGGAACTCAGTAAACAATAAACTAACAGATGAAAATCATGCATGGGTATCAAAACAGTGAGTTAAGGTCTCTGGAAACGATCCCAAGGACATATAGCGTTTGGAGAAACACTCAAGACGCTGACTAAGTGACTGACTAAATCTCAGTAAGAACAGAAGTCTGTGGCATCTGAGTCCTAAGCACCTCCCTTTGCACCTGGGTCCCAGTTCTGTGTGTAGGAAAGTGCTACCTAAGGGTCGCACTTGACT
Organism: Aplodontia rufa; assembly: GCA_004027875.1. Taxonomy (NCBI): domain Eukaryota; kingdom Metazoa; phylum Chordata; class Mammalia; order Rodentia; family Aplodontiidae; genus Aplodontia; species Aplodontia rufa. The sequence continues at coordinate 30,944 of PVKS010007067.1, read as the reverse complement.
AGGTGCAGACAAGATGAGGGCGCTTTCTCTCCACAAATCCCTGCTTAGAAAAACTAAAGGAAGACAAAGCGACAACTTCTCATCAAAGAACACCATCAAGAGGGGCTGGAGCAGTGGCTCAGCAGTTACAGTGCTCGCCTGGCATGCGCGAGGACACAAGTTCGAACCCCAGCACCACGTACAAAACGAAGTGTTGGAGCAACAAAAGCCACAGGAAAAAACAAATAAAATTGATTCTCTCTTTCTCTCTCTCTCTCTCTCTCTCTCTCCCTCCCTCCCTCTCAAAAAAAAAAAAAGAGCACCATCAAGAGATGGGTATTCTTTCAAAAATTTAAATGCTGGGATTGAAAAGTACGGTAGCCAAAATGGACAACAGGTTTGAAGTGGTGAAGGAGATAATCAGCAAACCTGAAGATAGATCAACAGACAACTGGAGAATAGAGAAGAAAGAATAAGGAGCGTGAAAAGCACCTCAGGGAAATGCGGGACACAAGGGCAGCAAGCACGTGTGACGAGGGGACCAGATGGAACTGATACAGGGACAGAAAAAGAGTTAAAGAAGTAACGGTTGAAACCCTCAGCAATGATGAAAGAAAATGCACACACCTAAGAAGCTCTGTGAACTCCAAATAGGGTAAACACAGAGACCACATTCAGGCAGAATGTTGAAAATCAGGGTAAAAATAAAATCTCAGAAGTGAATGGAGGGCTGGTGCGGTGGCTCAGCAGTTATGGGGCTCGCCTGGCATCTGTGAGAACACAGGTTCGAACCCCAGCACCACATACACAACTAGTTGTCGGAGCAACGAAAAACTAAAATAAGCCTGATTCTTTTTTTTTTCTTTCTCTCTCTCTCTCTCTCTTAAAAACAAAAACCACATATTGTATGATTCCAATTATAAGAGATATCTAGAATACCCAGATCCAGAGAGGCAGAAGACAGATGAGTACTCGCCCAGGGTGGGTAAGAGAACAGGAAAGGAGTGACTGCTAAGAATTCAGTTTCTCTCCAGGATGCATCATATGCTATGTGGATCACATCTCACTAAAGCTATTGCTTTAAAAAAGAAATATTAAAGAGAACTCTTCAGACTGAAGGCAAGTGATACCAGATAGTAATTAGAATCCTCACCAAAATATAAAAAAAAAGTTGTATAGATAATTACAAAGGCGGTGTAACTGCATAGTTCTTTTTTTAAAAAAAATCACCTTAAAGATCATCTATATAGATAATACATATTATAGCTGGGCACAGTGACACATCCCTATAATTCTAGCTACTCAGGGGGGCTGAGGCAGGAGGATCACAAGTTTGAGGCTAGCCTGTACAATTTAGTGAGACCCTGTCTCAAAATATAATATTTTTAAAAAGGGCTGGGATGTAGCTCAGTAGGAGAGCACTTGCCTAGCATGTGTGAAGCCCTGGGTTCAACCCCTAGTGCTTTAGAAACAAAAAAAGTCTTATGGACCTGAACATCTAGAAATGTACTCTACGTTGCAACGACAGCACAAAGGCACAAGGCTGCGCTGGAGGTGACTCAGACGCACAGCGATAAGCAGAGACCCAGACGTCGAAAACAGAAGGCGGACACGACAAACTCCATTAGCAGCCCTTGCTTCTCTATTCTCTCAGTTCACAAACAGAATTATATAAAGTGATAATGAACGACAATGTACAACCGAGAGAGAGTATGTGCACTGACTTATCTCCTCTCTGTGAAGCAGGAACACCACTAAACACGCCTTAGGTGGAGCACAGCTAGGCGCAGTCTATCTGTGTTTGGTGCACACCTGAGCAGATCACAGCAGCTCACATGTGCGCTGTTAAGACTTCGCGCAACCACCAAGAAATGGCTAAGAAGCTTACAGAAGTTTACAGAATAATTAGAGGAGTTAAAATGTAACACCAAAATATTCACTTAAAGCAAGAGAGGAGGAGCAGAGGGAAAAAGACATGGGACATAAAGAGAAAAAAAAATAGCAGATGTAAATTCAACAATATTAATAACAGCATTAAATGTGAATTGATTTAACAACCCAATCAAAAGGCACAATTTGTTAGATTGGATTAAAAACCCACATGATCCAAATAATGCCATCTACAGGGGACATACTTTATTTTCAAAGACACAAATGGGTTAAAACAAAAGAATAGAAAATGTATACCATGTAAACAACCACCACAAAAGAGAGAGCATGGCTACACTGTTATCAGACAAACTTAAAACAAAAAAATGTTCCAGAGATAAAGAGGGACATTTCATAATGACAAAAGATCAAGGTATCAGGAAAGCATGACAGTTACAAATATATATACACACCTAGCCGGCTCATGCCTACAATCCTAGCTACCTGGGAGGCAGCTCACAAGTTCCAGGCCAGCCTGGGAAGCTTGGTGAGTTCCTGTCTCAAAATAAAATAAAAAAGGGTTAGGGCTTGGTGTGGTGGCATATTTCTACAATCCCAGCTATTTGAGAGGCTGAGGCAGGAGGACTGAAAGCTCAAGGACAGCCTGGGAATTTAGCATGTTCCTGTCTCAAAATAAAAAATTAAAAGGTCTGTGGAAGTGGCTCAGAGGTTAAATTCCCCTGCATTCAATCCCTGGTACAACAATATCATCATAACCATCACCATCATCACATCACCATCATCATCACCATCACCATCATCATCATCATCACCATCAAAATCATTACCATCATCTTCACCATCACCATCACCATCGTCATCATCACCACCATCAATGCCATCACCATCACCATCGTCATCACCACCACCATCACCATCATCATCACCACTGACATTATCACCATCACCACCATCACCCTCATCATCACCATTATCACCATCACCATCATTACCATCACCATCACCATTGTCATCATCACCATCATCACCATCATCATCATTATCATCACCACCATCACCACCACCACCATCACTATCATCATCGTTACCATCATTATCATCACAACCATCATCATCACCATTATTATCAGCACCATCATCATCATCACCACCATCATTATCACCATCATCATCACCATCACCATCATTATCATCACCACCACCATCATCACCATCGTCATCATCATCACCATCAACATTGTCATCACCACCATCATCACCACCACCATCACTATCATCATCGTTACCATCATTATCTTCACAACCATCATCATCACCATCATTATCAGCACCACCATCATCATCACCACCATCATTATCATCACCACCATCACCATCATCATCACCATCATTATCATCACCACCACCATCATCATCACCATCATCACCACCATCATTGATAGGACAACTAGGGACAAGATCAAGCAAAGAGAGAAGACTTGAGCAACAACATAAACCAGCAGAGCACAGAGCACACCACTAACATCAGTAGAACCCACATTCTTCTCAGGTGCACACAGAGCACATTCCAACCCTTAAAATATGCATCAATAAGTTTAAACTCAGATGCTCAACTGCAACAGAATTAAATTAGAAATAAATAGAAAAGGGTTATCTAGAAAATCCACATATACCTAGAAATTAAACAGCATACTCGAGTGACCAGTGCACCACAGAAATCACAAGAGAAAGCAGAGAGTGTTGAGAGGAACAAAAACAAAACACAACATTACAACTTAAGAATCAAAAGCTGTAGAACAATGGAGTTCTACTCAGCTATTAGAAACAGTGACGTTGCGGCCTTGGAAGGTAAATGGATGGCGATGGAAGAACTCATGTTGAGCAAAGTTAGCCAAACCCAGAGAATCAAGGGTCGAATGTTTCCCCTCATTTGTGGAGGCTGGAGCTAAACCTAAGCTTGGGGGAAAGGCAGCCAAGCTCACGTATTAGACCCAACAAAAGCATAGCAACTCATAATCTTGGGCAACCGTAGATATGTGGGTGGGGGCGAGGGGGAGAGAGGAGAAAAAAATAAATGTCTCTGAACATAAAAAAAAATGAAATAAAACCTTAAGAAATGTGGCTAAGGCAGTGCTAGAAGGAAAATTTGTGCTATGTCTATATATTAAAAGAGGAAAATGTCAACTTAGTAACCTAAAAAAGGGTTATGGATGAACCTTAGTGGTAAAGAGTTCCTGGGTTCAGTACCCTGTACTCTTCCCACAAAATCCCTACAACCCCACAATGAGATGCCCCTTTATTACTACCAGGATGATTACAATAAACAAACTAAAAAAAGCAACAGTCCAAGCTGGGTGCAGTGATACACACTTGTAATCCCAACTACTTGGGAGATTGAGATAGGAGGATTCAAATTCAAGGACAGTGTCAGCAGATTAGGGAGTCCCTGTCTCAAAAGATAAAATAAAAGGGCTGTAGATATAGGTCAGTGGTAAAGCACTTGCCTAGCATGCAAGAGGCTCTGGGTTCAATCCTGAGTACTTAAAAAAAAAAAAAAAAACCCTCACAGTCCAAAACAAGTGTTGGTAAGGATGCAGAGATATTAGAGCCCACATACACTGCTGGTGGGAATCAAAAATGGTGCGAACATTTCATACAGTTTGGTAGTTCTTTAAACAGTTAAATATGATACAGCTTTTATTCTAATTAATCTGCCCAAGAAAAACAGGTATATACATCCACAGAAAAAGCTGTACACAAAAGTTCATAGCAGCATTATTCACAATCGCCCAAAAGGAGAAACAACTCAAATGCCAATCAACTGATGAGTAAATAACATGTGGTCCATTTACTCAATGGACCATTACTCGGCCACAAAAAGGAAGGAAGCACTAATACATGTTACAACATGGATGAACCCTGGAAGCATCATACTAAGTAAACTAGACCCAAAAGTCCTATCTCATATGACTCCTTCTACATGAAATATCCACAACAGGCAAACACACAGAGAGGAGGGCTCGCCCGGGGCTGGGGGAAGGGCATGGGCCTAGAGGGATGTGAGCTGGGAAGTGGGTATTCCTGCTAGTGGCAAGGTTTTTTCTGTGGATAATTAAAATACTCTAAAGACTGTACAATGGGCGCACAGCCTTGTGACTTTCTTTAAAAATATGGCATGCTTTAAGTAGGTGACCTGAATGGTATGTGGATTACGTCTCAATGAAGCTATTACGGAAGTAAGAAAGAAGGGCAGGCAGAAAGGTGGTCAGGCTAAACGGCTTCTGTGGCTCCTTTCAGCATGTGACTTCTAAGCAACTAGAAGATGCTGGTCCTGGAATGGCCCTGGGGTACCTCAGAGCAGGCACACCAAGACCAGAAAGAATCACTGGACAAAATGACACGAAGGGGAGTGGGCACGGGCCACAGGAGACATGACATGGGCTGCACCAGACAGCAAAACCTCTGGCCTCACTCACCAAGCACAGAGCTGGTGAGCTGGTGGGTGCCAGTCTGTGGTGTAGAGCAGAGGGTGTTGAAGTACAGCCCAGAGCCCTCCCGGATGGGGCTGAGCATTGGGGGTGGTGTGTAGGGTGAGCACTGGAACAGGCCCTTCAGGAGGTGGTCCACCAGGAACACAGGAGCCCGCAGGCAGCTCTGATGGCACCCCCCAGGGCCCTGCTCCCCAAACACAGAGTGCGTAGGAGCGATGAACAACGCCTTGGGCTGGGGGCGCTTCTTCCGCTTTCTATGTTGGCTGCTCTCCTTACTCTCTCTCTCTTCCCCATCTTTCTCTTGTCCCTGCAGAAAAAGAGAATTCAGAACCACAGGAGGTCACTTGAGGCCACCTGTTGAAACACTCACAAGAATGGGAAAGGGAACTGGCCAAGGAGTTCTGTTTCCCTGAACAGAACTCCCATGCTAAGAATGGCCACACTGAAGCCTGCAGCACAAGATACCGAGGCAGCTGGAGAGCTTCAGTGGTTCAAGTGACCAGCACTGAAAAGGGTGGAGGTCAGGGACCAGGGTTGCAGCTCAGTGGCAGAGTGCTTGCCTAGCATGGTCAAGGTCCCCAGTACTGCAAAAAATAAATGAATAAAGAAAGTGTTAGCCAGAGATGCACTAATAGTGCAATAAAAATGAAATTATTCCACTCAAATGACAGCATTTCCTGTGACAGCAGCAATGGGACCATCACTGACTCCAGGGTCCCTGAGTCCCACCTGAGCTTCTCGAGGCATGCTCCTCCAGCACAGGCCCTCAAGACTGACTGCTCAGACTCACATGTTCAGCCTCACCTCCACGAAACGCTCTTTCCTGCTAGCCTTAGTCCTCTGCGTCCTCCAGGTCTTAGCTCTGACACCTCTTGGATCCCCAGGCTGGGTTAGGAGTCTCCTGGGAGCTCCCAGCCCTACAAGCTGGGTCATCTGTCACTGTCTGGGGACAGGTCTGTCTCTTCCACTGGACTGGGAGCCCCAGGAGGCAGGGCCTGTGCTGTTGTGGTCACTGCTGGGTTCCCAGAACTGCCCAGCACTAGGCCTGATGCAGAGGGACTCGGCGAATGATGAATGCCTGGATGAAGGTGTAAACCAAGTGCTAGTTCTAGAGTCAGGGCTTCCTGGAGCATCTGGTTTGGGTTTTTCCCACAGCTCCCACCAACAAGTGGGAAAAGCAGCGGGAAGAAGCAGACACATAAGCACCCACCTTGGCCATGCTCCCCAGGGGGCGGGGTGCTGGAGCCACAGGGACCGACACGGGGATCACCAAAGAGGCTGTGGCCGTGTGGTCCAAGGGCTTCTTGGCTTCTGGGGAACTCTGCCCATCCCCATCTGGCCTCAGCGCCTGTCTTGGTGGCTTGCAAAACTCTGTGCCAAATACCTGAACATGGAGAGATAATGGCTCTTTAAGAGAAAGAGCAGGCAGGAGACAGAGAGCTGCTCCTGAGGACAGCTAGAAGAGCTGCCACAGACTTCCAGGCAGTGAGGCTAGGGGCGAGGATCAGGCTGAGGAGCTGCTGCTGCGCTACTGTGATGGGGTGCCCCAGAGAGTGGCTGGGCCCTAGCCACACTTTCCCTGAGATAAACACAGTCCAAAGCCTGACAAACCCTGTAATCATGAACGTCGCTGCTCACACCCCTTCACCTGCTGCTCCTGCTTCCCCCGAGGTGACGGCCACTGGTCGCTGTGGAAACACATGTGACTGCTCAGGCCTTTTTCCGTATAAAACATCTGGCTGCAGTTCTTGCAGATGTAAGTACTCCTTGGCTCTGTCCAGTCTGTGGGAGCCCCATTTTGCTGGTTACTGTGGGTGGACAAGGCAGGAAGGGAGAATGGGAGAATGGGACTCCATCCTTGACTACTGGCTTTTTTTTTTTTTTAAGACAGAGAGGGACAATGAGAGAGAGAAAGAAAGAATCAATTTTATTTAGTTTTTTTCATCTGGTTTTCATTGCTCTGACACGTCACTGTGGTGCTGGGGTACAAACCCAGGTCCTCACGCATGCCAGGCAGGTGCCATAACCGTAATCTACCGACAACTACTGATGAACTCTAAAAAGGAAGCAACATCCATATTCTTCACAGGCTGGAGCATCCTCCTCAGGACAGTAGGCATGCAGTTCACTCACCCAGGGCCAGCACAGAAGGTTACAGGGGACGCCCCAGGGACAGTGCCAGGGAGGACGGAGGCCTCTCAACTTACCATCCGCCGGCCATGCTCTCTTCCTTCACGGGTTGGGGTAGCCTGTAGATGTTTCCACCCTGAGGATGAAGATACACATAAGCCAGCACAGCAAAGATGGGCAGGCACAAGAGTCAACGCTGGAAGACACTCAGAAGACAACACTGGGGTCTCTGTGACCATGGATTAGGCAATGGTTTCTTTTTATAATTTTTTTAAAACAATTTTTATTTAGCTTTGCATGTGGCTTTTGTTGCTCCGAGAGTCTGTTGTGTATGTGGTGCTGGGGTTTGAACTCACGTACTTGCGCATGCCAGGCAAGTGCGGTAATCACAGAGCCACCGCTCCAGCCCTAGGCTGGTTTCTTACATGACACTAAAGTAAAACCAAAGACCAAACAGATAAGCTGGACTGAAAACTCCTGACCTGCAAACAATATCACTAAACACAATGGAAAGTTAACCCAAGAAATGGGAGAGAACATCTGTGACTTGTGTATACAGTAAGGAGCTTGCATCCAGTAATGAGACGGTAATGCAATTTTGAAAAACAGGCAAAGGATTTGAGTAGATATTTCTTCTAAGAATACAGACAAACGGCCAACAAGCACGTGGACGAATGCTCAACATCATTAGCAGTCAGGGAAATGCAAATCAAAACCACAAAACCTCGTTTCACACCCACTAGGATGACGATGGTCATCATAATGGACAGAGCAAAGGCTGGCGAGCGTGTGGAAAAACTGGGATTCTCACACACCGTCAGCCAGCTGCTCAACGTGGGAGCAACCACAGGGCCCAGCAGTTCCAGTCCTAGATGTCTATCCAAGAAAACCGACAAACGTATCCACGTAAAAAGTCCGACACAAATATTCACAGGAGCTTATTCACAAAAGCCAGAAGAGTGCGCACAGCTTACTGAAGATCAGCCAGATACCAGCTGCAGCCCATCCAGCCAGTGGCGCAGCGCTCCGTCACGAGGGAGCCCTGAAACCTCCTGCTGAGGGAAAGGCAGTCACAGAAGGCCATGCAGTATGCTGATTCCGCTCACACGAAGCGCCCAGGACAGCTAAGTCCACAGACACAGAAAGGAGGTTCGCAGTGGTCTGCAGCTCGGGGCTACAAAGACCAGGGTGACAGTTAAGGGGTTCAGGATTTCTTTTCAGGCAAATAGTGATGATGGTTGCACAACATCGCGAATGTGCTAAGAACTACAAAGTTGAATGCATTAAAACTGTTAAATTACATGGTAGTTAGATCATAAAGATGCAGAAAACAAGTAGTAGCTGTGGGATGCTAGTCCAGGTGGAAAAGTGCCTCAGGGTAGGACCTCCCTGGTGCCGAGCCCAGGGAGTGAGGCTTATGCTCATCAGCATGGGGGATGTGGCAGGTCCCGCTTGTATTTGTTGGAACCATTATTCACAATCAGAAAATGCACATCCAGGGCTGAAGCAGTGGCTCAGTGGTTATGACGCTTGCCTGGCATGCATGAGGACCTGGGTTCAAACCCCAGCACCATGTACACAGCTAAATGTTGGAGAAACAAAGGCCAGATGAATAAATAAAATTGAAAAAAAAAAAGAAAACAAAATTTACATCCATTCAATGCAGAAATGATTTTTGTGGAGTGTGTGTGTGTAGGGGCGCTCGTGCATGCTAGGCAAGGGCTCCCCCACGGAGCCACCCCAGCTTTTCGTGCAGAAGTACTTAAGGCAGGGGGGCTCTACCTTTGTATCTGAAGAATTTCAGGAGGCAATCCAAAAGGAAACAACAGGCGGAAGCAAGCAAGGAAGAAAGGCTTAGTGAAATCAAACACAAAAAGTGTCTTGCACAACTCTCTACTGTCCTCATTCTGGCCTTTTTGTGGGTAGGCACAATTTCTCTGAACCCTAATTTCCTCACATCTAAGGATTCACTGAAATAAAACGCCTGGACAACTAACAAATGCTAAAACAAACACTCAACAAAACTCTTGCTGCACTATATGGTCAGGCCACATGACAGAGGCCTTGGGTACCTGGATTCTGTTGAATATTGTCAGCTTGGACTTTGCATCCCGGTTGGGATCCACAGGAGGCCCAGCTGACGAGAAGGAGGCCATGGCCACCTGGCTTGGGGAAGCTGCACAGCATACATCCATCTTCACCTTCTCCTTCCGGAAGCCTGAGAATCGCTGGGCCCTGGGGTTGCCTGAGAAGAGCCTGTAGCCTCCGCCCCGGGAGCAGGCTGGACCCTTCTCACCTCTCACAGTTCCTGAAGTCATGCCATTCTCCGTGTGAACTTGCTTCCCAGATAGCTGGGCTCCAGGCAGCTCGTCCCCACCTAATGGGGTCTGCCGAGGGCCTGTGGAGGGAAAGATGTCCCCCAGGTCCAAGGACCCTTTGGAAGATCGTAACTGCTTAGAAGAGATGTCTGGATTCCGGGATGGGTCCAGAGACTGTGCTGTGAGGGATGGTGGAGCAGAGGCCACTTTTGGTCCTCCCTTTGTGTCTCGTCTCGTGCTGCCGGGGGAGGCCTCTCTGGGTACTGAGGGCATGGTTTTTCTCCTGCAGGCTGGGGATCCCTCTGGCTCCACATTTCCAAGGCCCACCTGGAGAGAGTCCACAGTGGGTGCTGGTGGCAGGGGCTGCTGTGGCCATGGCCCCTGCAGTGATTTCAGGGCAGCCTGCTTGCTCTCAGGCCCAGGGTGCTGGGAGGAAGCTGCTGCCACCTGGGCATGGGAGAAGATCCGCTGGGACTTGGTGATCATCTGGAACACCTGCATCTGCTCATGGCTCACCAGAGACTCCTGAGACTTCAAGAACAGCTGCCGGAAGAGTGGTGTGGCATCTGATGGGAGCCCACCCGAGTTCTGTATGTCCTGGAGCCCAGGCTCCCCTGGGCTCTGCCATGAGAAGGACTCACAGTCAAGCTTGCTCTTCTTGGAAGCCCAGTTGTCGTCTTCCCCACCGCCATACCTGGGGTCACCTGAGGCCTCACTGGGTGCCTTTAGGAGTGCAGGAGGAGGGAAGGGTGGTATGTCCTCCTGGCTGGTGCCCATGCTGGGCGAGGGTTCCACTGGGGCAGAGGTGCTACCAGGCCTGGGGCCAGACTCAGAGCCTTCCCTGGATGGTGCTGCAGGTGGCTTGTGGACCACAAACACATTGTTGCTTTTGCTCTTAGGGCAGCCAGGTAGGTTCCGGAGCCACTGGAAGTTGTGGCTCGATGGCTGGGAACTGGCAGGGACTGTCTGGCCTCTGAAGAGAGGCAGGCAGGCAGGCAGGGAGCCACCTTCAGGCCAGCCTTCCAGGGAGGACGGAAGCTGAAGCAGGGGGGGCTCCAACTCCGGTGGGTCAGGGGCCCCATTCTCTGTGGCCCTTGAATGGACGGCTGTGAACACTTCAGTAGCTGACTCTTTCTGTGTGGGGTGAGGCTCTTCGGGAACCTCAGTGCCCAGGGTCCCTGGGGCCACTGGGGTGCTGGCTGGGGTACAGGACGACGACCCTGATGAGGTGGGGCAGGGACAGGCCGAGTGCCTCCCTTCACTATCCAAAGGTCCTGCTGGGGCTGGGCCAGGAGAAGGGATCTTCTGGTGGACAATACTGCTCACGATACAGCGCAGGAGGTCTCGGTTAGGCAAGACAGAGCCAGGGGACCTGGCTTCTGGGGGCCCCAGGGACCGTAGGCCACTGGGAGGAGGCTGGCTGGCCGTGTCGTGGGCATGGGGGGAGTCCCCGTAGCTTTCCTCTTCTGGGGGGGCCTCCTTGAGAATGCACAGGCCATGCTGGACCTCATAGTGCCGGCGCAGGGAGCGGTAGTCACAGTAGCTCTTGCTACAGCCCTGCTCGATGCACACAAAGGGCTTGGTCTTCTGGTGGGTGAGCATGTGCCCTGTCCTGGAGTCAGACACAAGAAGGGAAGTCAGTGGGTGCCTGGGATCCAGCCTCCCTCTGCAAGACCCCAGGAGACCTGGGTCCTTTGGGCATCTGCACCACTACTCAAACTCTACTGGGCATTTGAGAAAGGACTAACAAGACTCCCTGCTCTGTCAAAGCAATCTGGAAGGGGCCCACTCACCCTCACCTTTAAAGAGGTCCCTTATTGGAGAAAGAAGTCCACTGGAGCCAGCTCAGACTTCCCCCAAGGAACATTAGTCCTCCAGAGAGGACCCTGAGGACTTGGACATATTTGACAACTTTTGTCAAACATTTTGGAAAAAAACTTATTCATTCGTTGGAGTTTTACAATGCACAGGAACAAATTTAAAAGGCAAGGTGGTGGGGAATTTCAGTGTCTCTCATTTGCCCATAGAATGTTTGTTTTTCAAATAGCCCCTATTAACACTCTTGAAAAGCAGAATTCCATAGAATTCATTTGAGGAGATGCAATTTGGGAGTTAGCTTTCCTGTTACAAAGGAGTTTGCTCCTTACCATAAGATTATCTATAGAGACAGCTACTTAGAATCCCCCACAGCAAAGAAACCAATTTGTAGATGCCTAATCAATAAGAATTCTCTAAAGTGAACCAACCCGATGTGCCTATAACGTCTGCAAGCATAAATGCACACAAACACGTATTACATTTACCTCACACCTACATCTATATCAGCACACTACTGAGCAGATCACCCTCTGGATCCTGACAATGCTGTTGTGGATAGTCTCAGTGCACCATGTCCATGGCGAATGCTCATTGACTAAAACCCTTCCCCAGGGCTTAGACCCTGGCCTTCTTCTGAGGAAAACAACAGAAAAGTATTCAGAAGACCTAAGTTCTAGCCCTTTTACCAGCTTGTGACATAAGAAAATTACTTCCTTTGCCTGGGATAGGGTTGGGTCAGAGGGGAAATCAAAGTTGGATTCACCAAAGCCCTCTGCATGTAAAAATGCATGCACTGTCCTCCCCAGCTTGCAAGCCTCTTGGTTTGAAAACTGTCTTTCCCTCCCTCACAGGCAAGAACGGTTTCATTCTCAGGATGTCAAGAACAAAGTTAATTGGCTCATAATTCTTAAACTGGGGTTTCCTTTTTAAAACAGAATTTTTTCCAAATCAACAGCTTTTACAAATAAGAAACACAGGGGTTAGTGCTCCCTTATTGTGCTCTGGAAACAGGTCTCTCAGAATTGAACACTGTCCTTAGTCACCTACCAGGGACTCAGGACTTTTCTCTATCAAGTTAGCCAAGCTCTTCCAAGACAAAATAGCTTTGGGATTGAGCCAGTTCATGGTCTGAAACTGCAAGGGTCCTGCCTACAACTCAAGGCAAAGATTTCCTCCTTGGTGTGAATCTGCAGGCTCAGAAAAGCAACCCCTCTGGGGCAGAGCCGAACCCCTGGCGACACTGGAGTGTGAGGAGAAGGGAGTCCATGCTCGCCCACCCAGAACACAGCTAACACAAAGAGTAAGCAGTGGGAAAACCCAACGGGAGGCCTGGTGGTTGATCTGGGTGAAGGGAGAAGGCAGGAGCATGCCCCGCCCACACCCCTGAACAGCCATTCCCCTGACCAGACTCCTACATACAGGTGGTCCTGACGCTTAAAGGCCTTGCTGCAGATTTTGCAAACGTGCTTCCTTTCCTGGCTGTGCGTCAGGTAGTGCTTGCTAAGAGAACTGGCGCTGCTGAACACCTTCCCACAGAGGCTGCAGTCCAGAAGCGGGTTCTGAGGGGAACTGTGCTGCCGCTTTCCTTTCCTGGCACTCCCCGAGGTGGCCCTGCCTCCTTCGTCAGCCTCCTTAGGCACCTTCAGTGTGCCTAGCCCCAGGTCTAGATAGAGGAAGAAAGCACAGGTTATTCACAGCTGGGGAGATCAGAGAGCACCACTAACATACTCTACAACTCTCAGTCCAGCTTGGCCCAGGAAGGCACCTAAGGCATTGTGATGTCATTGGCTTTTCATGGAGAGAAAACGAGGCTCAGGATCAGGTGAGGGGAACACCTGCAGGACTAGGCCTAGTCTTGGTGCCTCATGTGGAGGGACAGGGAAAGTGGGGACTGTGAGGACTACATGAGGACTATGTAATCACCTGGCACCCACAGAAGGGCAATCTGAAAATATGCAATACAAAATCTCAGAAACTATAAAATTTTGAATTTGCCCACCCAGCCAGTTCTGCTTCTAGGTTGTTAATTTTCTTTTTGGCAGTACTGGGGTTTGAACCTGGAAGTGTTCTACCACTGAGCTACATCTCTAGCCCCCTTTCCTTTCTGTTTTTGGAGACAGAGTCTCACTGAGTTGTTGATGCTGTCCTGGAACTCGTGGTCCTCCTGCCTCAGGCTCCCAATTTGCTGGTGTTATAGTTACGTAGTTACATGCCACCATGAAAAGCTGGACCTTTTTTTTTTTTTGAAGAGAGAGGGACAAGGACAGTGAGAGAATCAATTTTTTATTTAGCTTTTCATATGGCTTTCACTGTTCTGAGACTTCGTTGCGTACATGGTGCTGGAGTTTGAACTCACGTCCTTGTGCATGCCAGGAAAGTGCTGTAACCACTGAGCCACCACTCCAGCCCTGGGCTTTTTACTTTAAATGGAGCTTTCTGCAAAATTCTAGCTGCAAGGGAGTCAACTGAATCATTGCATTTCCTAGAAAACCGTTAAAAAACAACCCGATATCTTCACAGAGGATATGTAAGCAACTACATTATTGTTTTAATGGTGTGTGACATAAGCTTCTCCCATAAAACTTTAGAAAAATATGATGACATAAAAGGATGTTCATGGGGGCTGGAGTGGTGGCTCAGTGGTTTGAGCACTTGCCTGGCATGTGTGAAGATCTGGGTTCAAACCCCAGCACCACATATCCAACAACTAAGTGTCTGAGAAATGAAAAAGCCAGGTAAAAAAATAAATAAACTTGATTCTTTCCTTCTCTCTCTCTCTTCTTCTTAAAAAAAAGATGTTCATGTCACACCACTGAAAAAAAAGCAGCCTATTGCAAAACAGAAGCTCCCTGGTTGTTAAAAAAATTATATACATAAATTTGAGTAGAAAACAAACTGAGAGAATGGGACTGCCTGGTAGGATGGGTGAGTTATTTTCCTCTGTTTGCATGTCTGAATTTCCCATGTTTTCTGTATCTCTTGCATAAAATTAAAAAAAGGGCTTTTTATTAATGTGACCTACAGAAGAGCTGAAGAGCTGGGAATACTCAGTGGGAAAGGGAGATGTCCATATAAGAAGGACCAGCATGTGGAGAGTGGAGCAGACTGCTTATGTCTTGGTCCAAGGGATAGAGCTAGGCTTAGCAAATAAAGATCAACATCAGCTAATTACAGACTACTAGAAATAATGGGCCCTGGATACATGAGGACTCTGTCCAGCTCACTGCTACCTTCCTGGCTCCTGGAATCAACATTCTGGCACTAGTTGGCACTCAATAAATGTATGTTAGATGAATTAATAATGGTAGATGTTTCTATTCCTTAGATTGGTCTGTAAAATGGATTACACTATCCTAAAAGATGGCAAGTTCAGACGTAACCATTTATCTGGAAGTTAGAGAGAGAAGATCCACGAATCTCAGGGGCCAGGGTATAGGAAGTGCAGGAAAGATGAAGGTTACACTAAAGAATCCAAATGCAGACTGTGACTGACAGACACACAGAAAGGAAACTGGACTCTCATCCCAGCTCTGTCTCTGGCCTTGGGCCATTTGTCTCTTAAGTTGCCTGGTCTTCATCTTCTTAATATGAGAAAATACTATGCTAAGATGGGCACAGTAGCACACACCTGTAATCCCAGCAACTAGGGAGGCTGAGGCAGGAGGACTGCAAATTCAAGACCAGCTTTAGCAACTTAGCAAGGCCCTAAGCAACTTAGTGAGACTCTGTCTCAAAATAAAAATTTAAAAGGCTGGGGATGTGGCTCAGTGGTGAAATACCTCTGGATATAATCACCAGTATGGAGGAGGAAGAGAAGGAGGAAGAGGAGGAGAAAGAAAGAAGAGAGGAAACAAAATTATATTTAGTTACCTTCATTTCTTGGTATTAAACAAATACCAAGTAGTTGAATAATTCCACCAGTTTAAATAAGGACAAATGAGACTTCTTTGGGTGCAGTCCTCAGCCTTGCTGATTTAGTTTAAATGCTCCTTAAAGCAAAGGTTAAGGGATTGGAGTGGTGGTTCAGTGGTTTGAGCACTTGCCTGACATACATGAGGACCTGGGTTCAAACCCTAGCACCACGTACACAACTAAGTGTTAGAGAAAGAAAGGCCAGATTAAAAAAATAAATAAAATTGATTCTCTTTCTCTCTCTCAAAAAAAGCAAATGTTAAACTAAAAAACAAAATGTAAAAAATTGGAGACACTAAAAAACAGGCTCAGAGTCACTGGCCTGGGAAGTCACTTGATCTTTTTAGAAAGCGGTGTCGTAAGGCTCTAAAATTGTTTATGTGCTCCATCTGGGTAAAACTACTTTGAGAAAAATGTTCAAAGAACTAATCCAAAAGAAAATTAAGTATGTAAAAAGTTGTTCACCCAAATACTTTAACATTGTAATATGAATGAGGTTTGGTAACACGATGGGATAGTTACAATGTCACTTGTAGGATCTACCTTCACATGTGAAAGCAAATACACTAAGTTCTTGCTTTCAAAGCTTCAAACAGCTACTTTTTTCTTTTCCAGTGCTGGAGATGGAACCCAGGGCCTTAAGTACTCTAGTGCTAAACTATATCCCATCCCCTTATGTACTTAATATTACCACTATAAAACAGCATATGGGGCTGGGGATGTAGCTCAGTACTGGAATACTTGCCTAGCATGGGTGAGGTCCTAGTTTCCATCCCCAGTAATGCAAAAAACAAATAAACAAAAACTCTGAAAACCAAAAACTATATATAGCTGAGCAACTTCACCCATGCATTTAGAGATTTATATATGGGAGCCAGGGTGGAGACTTTCCTTGCTTACTACTTTCCTTTATTTTCCAAGTTTTCTCTAATAAACACGTATGACTTTTCTAATTAAAATAATTAATGTATGCTGGGCTCAGTAGTTAACACCTAGGGTGCCAGCTACTCAGGAGGCTGAGACAAGAGGATCATGTGGGCCTAGGAGTTCAAAGCCCAGGCCACATACTGAAATACTATCTCACAAAAGCACAGGAGAGAGAAAGGAAAGAAATCAAAGCCTATGCACTTATAGGGACTGAATTTATGGCAGAGAAGTATAAAGACTTGAAGTTTAATGTTCAGTGGATTCCTTTCTTCCTATAACATAAAAATATTCAAGTGTAAAAAAATTGGGAAAGGTTGAATTAATGATTTGTACAGACGACTGTGATTATCTGATGAGAGTCAGCATGTCTTCCCAGCAAACTGCACACATATTCTACATTCCAGCATTTTCCAGGTAATTTATGTGGCCCTGGCTCAGAATCCTAATTACTGGCCTGCACCTGGCCTGCACCTGGCCCAGTGCCTGCAGTTCTACAAAGTCCTGCCCTGGATGGTGGCTCATGACTGCCACTGTGCCCTATGTGGCAAGGGGATCATTTGTCTACTCTACCTTCTGTGGAATGGGAACCCTCGGAAACTTCTCATTTTAACAAGTTCTTCAGAGCATATCTTGCTTTGCAGGCATTTCAGACGTGGTCTTCCATGTGCAAGGTGTGATTACAAATATCCAAAACTCTAGCTCAGTCAACTCACTTAAGCAATTTACCCAAGAAATGATGAAATGAAACGAGTTAAAAGGAAAAAAAATAAAGAATTTCTCTTCTAACGGAAGCCTAAGGTAAAGCACACTACTTCATTATTTCATTAGCTCTCCCACTGCTCCTGTACTACTGAAGAGCAGGGTCTAGGCCAACAGGGAGGACTACAGCACTGGTGCGTGTGCATGAGCCAGGCATGTGTGTGCACGCTCCTCTGGAGGCACGGTGGCACAGGCAGCAGTCTCAGCTCCTCAGGAGGTTGGGGCAGGAGTATCCTTCGAGCCCAGGAATGTTGGGCAACACAGCAAGACTCTGTCTCTTAAAAAATAAAATAAACGAACGAAGAAACAAAACCCACGTAATCTCTGTCCAGTGCTTTATGGTCTATGAAGTGCTTTTACAACTGTTTCTTCTTTTGCTTCCTACTGCTGTTACTCTGTGGGGAAGCAGGGAGATTTTACTGTAGCCCCATTTCATGGATGCAGTCAGTGAGGCCTAGGAAAATTAGACAACTAAGAAGCAGAGTGGACAGGATCCAAGTTCAGTCTGGAAAAATGAAAAGAGCCCTTGAGACGTAGTAACGATGGCAAAGTCTCATCAGTCTTAAGGTCTGCCACACAAAAGATTAGGGTGTCTGCAAACACCTGTGTTCCCACTATTATTCCCTTGTACTAGTGTTCCATTTCTTTTATTAGGAAGCTGGGAAAAATTCCAAAGTAGGAAAAAATCTTTTGCCTATGTCACTTATAAAAGAGGAAAATTTCCTGACCAATCTGTGCAGACTTAATTCCTAGCTGGATGTAGGAACTGTCAAGTGTCCCCAGCCTTTCTACCCAAGCGGACAGAGTTACCTTGTAAGGAAGTCTGAGATTCTGGGTCTGCATATTCCTCCAGCAGCTTCACAGAATCACTGTCCTTCCCTGAGTACAGGGACAGGGCGTCTAGGTTGTCCTCCAGCACCTCACCGGGCATGTCCGGCGCTGGGAGACTGGGGTCCAGGTCCAAACCGCTCAGGCCAGCGTAGAGCAGGTCTCGTGTGCTGGGACCCAGATCCCGGTTGAGGGTGTCGCTGCAGTTGAGCCCTTGGCTCTCTGAAAACGAAGAGAGGTGCATTTCTGATGGAAGGGCACCCTCGTCCCCAAGGTTGTACTGGTCCATGGTTCTCTGCTCCCAGTTCTTGGCCAAGAACCACTCTCCGGAGGAGCAAGGCAGTGTAAAGAGTCAGAAAGGACAGAGCCCTTGATAGCGGCTAATTCCTGAAAATAAACAAGGAGGAACCAAAGTTACAGGGTGGTGACACTGCATGGTGGGTAGAGCATGAACCTGGAATTCAAACACAGACGAGACAAGCCTGTTCTCAGTCACCTCATAGCCACGTGACCTTAGGCAAGTCACCCAGGCTCCGTGCGCTTCTGCTTCCTTATATCTAAATGAGGCAGCAGAGTAAGGAATAAGAGGAAGGATTTCTAGCACAAGGTGGACTGAACAGACCTCTTCCACCAGCTATGAATGTGTAGAAATACGGCAAAAGACAATTCTTAAGGCACCCGAACTCAGGAGGTAAAACGCTAATGCCAGCAACAACGAGAAAACGCAAGGCTAGAGGTATGAGCTCGAGTAGGTCCAAGGGGAATCCAGACCCAGTGGGAGGCCTGCAGCAGGCTGTACACTACGCAGTCATGAAGCATCTGAAAAGGGGCTGCACCAAGTGCAGACGGGTTCTGAGTGTAAAACACAACTTGAACTGGGAAGATTTAGTACTCAAAAAAGTAAATTTAGTAAGTTTTTACATAGATTAAATGGTGAAATGATAATATTTTATAGGCAGTGGGTTAAATGCATTATTAAATTAATCTTATCTGTTCTAATTTTTGTTTGAAGAGAGGGAGTTAAAGGAGGGGGAGAGAGAGGGAGAGAGAAAGAGAGGAAATCAATTTTATCTATTTATTTGTTTATTTTTCCATCTGGCCTTTGTTTCTCTGACATTTAGTTGCGTATGTGGTGCTGGGGTTCAACCTGGGTGCTCATGCATGCCAGGCAAGTGTTCCAACCTCTGAGCCACTGCTCCAGCCCTCTTTTAATTTTTTAATATGGCTTATTAAACATTTTAAAATTATACATGGCTCACATTATGTTTCTGGGAGATGGAACTTAGGGTTATTATGGACACATGGAAAAGGAAATCTTTGAGCCGTCAACTCATAGAAAGTGGAGACCTGGGAGCCTTAAAGACCCTGTGTGTAAACTCTGCTCACACGCCTGCAGATGCTTCCCAAGCGTTAGACAACAACAGGGTGACAAAAATGGCATGATTATGTCATAGCTGGAGCAGTGGCTCAGCAGTTACAGTGCTTGCCTTGCAGCGAGGACGTGGGTTCAAACCCAGCACCACATACACAATGAAGTGTGGGAGCAACAAAAACCACGTGAAAAACTCAACAAAATTGATTCTTTCTCTCTCATTGTCCCTCTCTCTTTAAAAAAAGAAAAGAGTGGTGGAGGAATCTTTACAATTGCAGAAACACACAAATCTAGACTTAAAGATACATGGTAGAGGATGAAGCAGTGGCTCGGTGGTTACAGCGCTTGCCCGACATGTGCAAGTACACGGGTTCAAACCCCAGCAACCCACGTATACAACTAAGCGTCAGAGCAACGAAAGCCATGTGAAAAACTCAGTAAAAGCTGATTCTCTCTGTCTCTCTCTCTCTCACTGTCCTTCTCTCTTTAAAAAAAAAATGATACATGGTAAATAATGACCAAGCATTTCAAGGTGATGGTAGAATAAATAAAACTGGGTCCACTCCATGACATGTAGTAGCAACACTACAGAACAAACCCTAAAAGTCTAGGTGTCTACAAACGATGGCATGAGCTTGCTGGCCAGCTTGCTAAGAGCAATGCATCCAGGCAAGAGTGAGGAGATGTGAGTCAGCACAGAGCTGAGCACACAGACAGACAGTGCTCACAAGGGAGGGGGCTCTACAGACTCACAGACATGGCCATGGCCTAAAATTTCACTCCTAGAACTTGTTCAAAAACTACTAAACAGGGGCTGGAGAGGTGGCTCAGCAGTTAGAGTACTTGCCTCACATGCATGAGGATCTGGGTTCAAACCCCAGCACACATACACAACCAACTGTCAGAGAAACAAAGGCCAGATGAAAAAATAAATAAAGTTGATTCTCTCTTTCCACTTGCTCTCTCTTTCTCTTAAAAAAAAAAAAAAAAAGCAGGGGCTGGAGCGGTGGCCCAGAAGTTACAGTGCTTGCCAAGTGTGCATGAGGACACAGGTTCGAACCCCAGCAGCATGTACACAACGAAGTATCAGAGCAACAAAAGCTGCATGAAAAACTAAATAAAATTGATTCTTTTTTTCTCTCCCTCTCTCACTGTCCCTTTCTCTCTTAAAAAAAAAAAAAAAACTACTGAAGGGGTTGAATTATTTGGAAAAAACAAAGGGGCTAGAGGTGAAACCCAGGCGTTGGCATGTGCTTAGCATGCACAAGGCTCTGGGTTCCAGTACCAAAAAAGAAAGAGAAAGAGAGAGGGAGGACAGAAAAAAGAAAGAGATAAGGATTAACATCATACTTTAAGTTTGCACACTATAAGAATTGGAGTGTAACTACCAAAAGGAAAAGAAAAAACTACATGACATCTAAACTAGTAGAATTTATCTAAAAAATGGGGGTAGGGAGCAAGATTTGTCTTAACATACTACAGGGAAAATTAAAAGAGAGAAAAGACACAAACCAAAATTAGCAATTAAGGAGCGGACATACTAATTACCTTACAAAAATAAAAAAGGATTATAAAAAATGCTACAAATAATATTTAGAAAACTTATTAACAAATTAAATGTTAGATATATCATTTAACTTAGTTATCCAACCTAGATACAACAAATTATAAAACAGATTAAAAATGGGTAAATTCCTACAAAACTACAAAACCCAAAGTGACTCAAAATAAAATCAGAGTATCTGGTAAGGTGAGGTGGTGCACCCCTGTAATCCCAGCAATTTGGGAGGCTGAGGCAGGAGGATCCCAAGTTCAAAGACAGCCTCAGCAACTTATCGAGGCCCTAAGCAACTTAGTGAGTCCCTGTCTCAAAATAAAAAAATAAAAAGGGCCCAGTACAAAAAAAAAAGAATGAGAATATCTGAATAGATCTATAAGAAATAAAAGATTAGGGGCATTAGAGATTAAGGAGGGAGGATTAAGTGCATTAGAGATTAAGGAGGGAGGATTCCTGGAACCAATCAGTCTGGGCAATGTAGAAACCCCATCTCAAAATAAATAAATAATGAACTAGTGATGTTAAAGCTTCCCACCTGGGGCTGGAGCAGTGGCTCAACAGTTATGGCACCTGCCTAGTATGCGTAGGGATGCGAGTTCAAACCTCAGCACCATGTATACAACTAAGTGTCAGAGCAATGAACACACATGAAAAACTAAATAAAAAATTGATTCTCTCATTGTCCCTCTCTCTTTAAAAATTTTTTTTAAAAAAAACCTTCCCTCCTGTCCCACCATAAAAACAACAACAACAAAACAAGTTTTTCAAAACTCTGGCAAACCAGTCCAATGAGCCCTCATCAAGAGAAAGGTGACTGGAACCTGTCAGGAGAGCTTGTGGCACTTTAACTTCCCCTGGCCCTATCTCCTTGTCCCTGTCTTAGCAGTGGTGCTGGAGATAACGGCCCACGTGTCTAGTGTGGGTTCCTGGTGCTAGAACACAGTATTTTGTTCTCCAAGAACTGGGGCTCCCTGAGCTGTCAGTGGCTCCCTCGAAGTCTAACACCAAGGTCTCCCCATTATGTTGCCTAGCTTGGAACTTTCTCAGAACACAGATGGGCCATGGGAAGGGCATTTGTTGAAAACATAATAAGCAAATGAAGGTGTCATTGCACCCCAGGGCAAAAAAAATATTAATCGGGGCATGCAAATGACATGCCTAAAGCCAGAGAAGCAAAGCTGGGGAGGCAGATGCTTGCAGAATAAGGGCTTTGAAAGGCTTCCACGCTGCTGTTCTTACAAAGCTGAACACAATCTCATACGATACAGCAACTGCACTCCTAGGTATCTATCCAGTGAATGTGAAAATGTAGGTCTACACAAAAGCCTTTACAACAATTTTATTCAAAACTGCAAAAATTGGAAGCAACCAAGATCCCTCAGGAGGTGAATGAATGAACTGTAATGTATTCAGACAGCAGACTACTATTCAGCAATAAAGAGCAGTAAGCTCTCAGCCACCCTGACATGGAGAAACCCTACATGCACAAGTGAAAGCAAGCCAGCATGGAAAAACGACGTAGTGTGTGACTACAAGCACACGACGTGCTGAAGAAGGCAAGACTACAGAGACATCTGAAGGAGAGAGGTGAGGAAGAGACAGGGAGAGGGGAGGAGGGGAGAGGGAGGAGAGACGCGGAGGGGCACAGAACTGCAGGGTACTTCACATTATACACCGAACACCAAAAATGAATTCTGATTTAATATACTTTGTTACTCAGAAGTAAACGTGTCCACATATCACTGGGAATCTGGAAGTTCATGTGTTCAGAGGGGGCACAGGCACATAAGAGACCTGAGAAGTCTCACCTTCAGCTGACCTCTGTTTTGTGAAGCAGGAAGTGAAGGCTAAGGCAGAGTTGTGGCCTGACTGAGCGTCAAAGGTACGCCCCAGTAGTCAAGTAGACTCCAGCTACAAAGACTGGTAGCTTTATTTTATTTTGTTTTTGACTGCGGGCACCTAAGGAAATCTCTGTTAAGTCACTAGCTCACCACTGAATTAACAGAACACTTTGATCACATAACAAACCACATAGTCTTTATTAAAAAATAGTTTGAAAAAGTCACTAAACAATTACAACTCACCACAAGCAGCAACAACCAATCCTGAAGGTTCAGGGAGAATCTGACTCCACAGTCACTGAATTATAATACTCAAGACACTCAGCTTCTCAATGAAAACCTAGGAGGCATGCAAACAAATACTGGAATGGTCGCTCCATGAAGCCGGGCCTCTACCTTGGGACTAAGGATGGCCAACCGCTCCATGAAGCGGGGCCTCTACCTTGGGACTATGGATGGCCAACTGCTCCATGAAGCGGGGCCTCTACCTTGGGACTATGGATGGACAGCCGCTCCATGAAGCGGGGCCTCTACCTTGCGACTAGCGTCTTCTGTTAAGCACGTGTTCAAGGCTCAGCCGCACTGCAGCACACATCAGTAGTTCATTCCTTCCTACAGCTACATAACGCTCCACTATCTGCATAGACCGCTTGTCTATCCCTTCACCTGCTGATGGGCTTCACGTTGTCCCCATTTTTGGCTATTATGAACAATTATGCTAATGCTCGATGATGACCTACTGATACCAAACCCAATGGGCTAACAGGAGGTTGAGCCTAGATTTCTAGGCCATTTGTTTCTACATTTCTGAACTTTTCATATTGATATATAACAGAATAGCTGTATCCACAACGTCTATATTTCACTTTATATATCCACCTGTGAGTCTGTGTGTATGGAACCTACCAAGGGAGCATAAATTAAAGGTTGAAAACAAGCTCATAATACTATACCACAACTCTAGGACCCAAGTGAGATTCGTAATTCAAATTTTGGGTGTCTTAGAAAGGTAAATCAGCGTGTACACCACACTTTGGTAACTCCCAGTAGGGTGCACCAGGGCAGCACCTGGTAACCAAATCATTATTTAAAGAGCAACACCTATGGCTACTACAACAAATGAAATAAATATAGTTGGCTCTCTATCTGTGGATTCATAGCCAAAGACTCAACCAACTATAAATCAAAATCTTCAGGAAAAATCCCTGCATACAGAACATGTACAGACTATTTTTCTTGTATAACAATTATTTACACAGTGACTACTTTTTATTAGGTATTACAATTAATTTAGAAATAAGTTAAAGTCTATGGGAGGATGTGTAGGTTATGATTGATCTAGAGATGAGTTAGTCTACAGGAGGATGTGCAGGTTATGGTTGATCTAGAGATGAGTTACAGTCTATGGGAGAATGTATATGTTACATAAGTGCAAATTCTAGACCATTTTATATAAGGGACTTGAGCACCTGTGGAGTTTGGTATGGGGGGATCCTGGAACTCATCCCTCAAAGATACTGACAGATGAATGTTTTAAAAAGCAACATGTGGTTCAGATTTGGCCACCAAATGAGATTTGAGACACCTTAGTATTTTCAGAGCTTTCTGGGTTTCCAGAAAGCAGAGCAGGGAGGCAAAATTGATTTCTCCACCAATTCCAGAGCTGCTTCTGTAATACTGCCATTAACTATCAGTACTCCACAAGGCAAAGAATGCATCTCCTCCCTCATCACCGAGCAATAAAAACAAGCTCATAAAAAGTCACTCTTAAAAGCACCTCATGGGGCTGGAGCAGTGGCTCAGCAGTTACGGCGCTTGCCTGGCATGCGTTGAGTATAGGGGCTCAAACCCCAGCACCACGTACACAACTAAGTGTGAGAGCAACGAAAGTCTTGTGAAAAACTCAATAAGAACTGAATCTCTCTGTCTCTCTCTCACTGTCCCTCTCTCTTAAAAAAAAAAACAACACCACCACCTTGTATTAGGTATCACACCAAGAGCTTTATATGCTTTAACTCACAACCTTCAGAAGATTCTATCCTTACTTTCATTTTATAGATAAGAAGAGAGAGTAAGTATTGGTCCAAAGTCACGTACTTAACAGGTGGTTAAGCAAGATCTTAAGTCCAGATGCTTGGATTTTGAAGCCTGTGTTCTTACCCGACACTGTATGGATTCCCTGGAAACTACACAGTACACCACACTGTTCCAGTTATAAACTAGGAAACAAGAGGTGCAGGGTGGGAAGCAGGAAGAGAATGTCTTTAGATTCCCCAAGTGCCTAATCACCTACTCTCCAACACTCCCATACCCCATGGAACAAACGGATCTGGTTTTAGGAAGAGCAAGATAATAATCCAAGGCCATGCTTTCATATTCACAGCCTTTTCCAAATAACAAAGCAAACCCCTGAGATGATACTGAACTTGTTCTATCAACAAACTCAACAAGCATTTTAGCACCTTCTATGTAGCTCCCTGCTAGTTCCCATAGTGCAGGATTTGTGATCCCAGACAATTTGTAGATATTTCCAAGGGCCTAAATACTCTTTCCAAGAATTTTATAAGTTTCTGTTTTCCTATTAAAGCTAATCTCAAAGAAAAAAACCTCAGTCTATCTAGATCACTGGATGATCACCTTAAAATCAAAGTGGTTTCAATGCCTCAGGTGTGTTTATCAATGCACGCATTCCACAAAGGACTGATTTAATTGCCACAAGCTAAAGAGAAAAGGATGGAAATGGATTTAGCTCATAATAATGCCTTTAGGCTTAACCAGAGGCCAAATGACCTAGTGGCAGGAAGGGAGATTTGCAGCATGCAGCTCAAACTGGAAAAGGGATGGAAGAATTCAGACACCACAGAGTCTTAAGGCCAAAAGGGCCTAGCATGGCAGACAGCAAAGATCAAAACAACCATTGCAAGAAGCAGTGAAGTTTTGGCAAAATAGTCGCCCTCTCAGTAAATTAATGTTTGCAATTTGAATTGCATTGGTTGGGTTGTTTTGTTTGCATTTCATTTCCAAATTGATTTTGGCTTCAGAGCTACAGAAGAGCTGTAAGCTTTAGAATCTCATGCCTTGTTTTATCATCATTGATGACTTTTAAGAACAATTCAAGGGTGGGAGCGGTGGCTCTGCAGTTACAGGGCTTGCCTGGCATGTCTAAGGACACGGGTTCGAACCCCAGCACCATGTACACAACGAAGTATTAGAGCAACAGAAGCCACACGAAAAACTAAATAAAATTGATTCTCTCTCATTGTCTCTCTTTCTTTAAAAAAAAATAATTCAACACTGGGACTCCAAAGCAATTTAAATATTTTTCTTGTCAGATGAGATAGCATATGCCTATAATCTCAATTTCAAAGCCAGCCTCAGCAATTCAGTGGGGCCCTAAGCAACTCAGCGAGACCCTGTCTCAAAATAGGAAATAAAAAGCATTGGGAATACAACGCAGTGACAAAGTGTCCCTGAGTTCTATACTCAGTGCCCCCCAATTTTTTTTAAAGGCCCATTGCTTCATGGCTAGCAGGGGTAAAGGAATAAAGGGATTCTTCTATGAAATGCTACAAAATTTTGGGAAAGAAATCTATAACACAGTTCCAAACTTTAGAAATAAAGTCCACAAGAGATAAACAGTACTCATTGCCACATTATTTGGAAGTAAGGAAAGCAGGAGGGAACCATCTGAATGTCTACCTGGTCTATAAAGATATATTTATCCAGCAGCACATTTAAATATTTTTCAATTAGTTACCAAGTTGAAAAATATAGCATGGCACTGTCTGGAACAAGTTTCTGTGCTGATAAACATTCTAAACCTGCACTATTCAACAGGATAGCCACTAGCCACACAGCCGTCAAGTACGTAGAAACGCACTCTTAATTTAATATTAATTAAACTTACATTTAGATAGTCACAAGTAGCTAATGGCTGCCACACTGGACACTACAGATCCAGAATTTTTCATTAAATTAGACTTTCCTACTTCCATTTTAATATCTAAAACAGTGAGTTCATATTCTGCAAAGCAACAACTGGCTGGAGCTGCCTTTAAACAGGGCCTTTGCCACAAGTCCCTACCACTCCCCTGCTCTCAAACCTTCCCAACTCACTCATTTTTAAGCCCTGCTAGGCCTCTGGAGACGTCTGAGTTTTGACCCTGATATGTGCAGTTCCTTTGACCAAATCAGGCCTACAGGCCACCTCCACTACAGAGAATCCTCCCAACATAATAAATAAAGTTCGAGATTTCTCCCTCCTTTGAACTCTGATAAGCATTTGCCTGCAAATGCACTTAACACTTATCCTAAATGGCCTTGGGAGTAATCTCTCAGGTTCTGCCTCTCCCAGGCTGTAGCTCTAGGATGGCTGGACTCTGCAAGTGTCTGCACTTCTGCACAGCAGCTTGCCTGGCACAGAACTTTGATCACTGAAGGCTCTCAGCACCCTTCACATTGATGAGTGACAGGATTCCATCGTGCCACTTCTTTTCTTTTTTGAAAAGCTCCAACCTGTTGTTCTGTTAGCCTTTTTCCTCCCCTGCCCCAAGCACCACCTTTTCCTTTCTGTCTCTGCATCCTCATTACCAGGGAAAGAGTGATCAAGTCAGAGTAATACCAGGGTGTCTGCAGGTAGGAGACACCAAAGGCTTGCACCTTTCACCCTAGCTATGCAATTTATTTCCCTACATTTCCACTCCAACTATTGTAAATGATAGACTCACTTTGTTTGACTAATAACAGTGTTTTTACAAATTGGATTATTCACCAACATTTTTTTTAATGGAGGGATTTTTCCCTACATATGTGGATTTCTGATTTCTCTTGAAAATTCTAAGATTTGATATCCTCTGACCATTAACAATAGGACAGAGCTGAGGGCAAATGTCATCTCGGGACAGGGCTCTTGGCCTCCAGTCCCCACAGCCCTCACTTATCTTCCTATCTGACTCTTATAAATAATCATCTTTATAGTAGCTAATAGCAGCAAACATTTATTGAGGTTTTATTATACGCCAAGTACTACTGCAGTGACTTATATATCATCTTATTCAGTTCCCACAACACCTCTTTGAGGCATGTACTATATTATAAACTCAGTTTAATGGGCAAAGTAAATAAAGCCCAGAGAAGTTAAGTATTCAACCCAAAATCAGAGTTAGGATTCAGCCCTGAGTAGTCCAATTTCAAAGCCCTTATACCTAACCACTCTCCTATGCTATTAGCACACACTTGAGACTTGGAGTCCTGCCCTGCTCTCTGCACATACATTTTTAAGTTGAACAATCAAGGAAGACTTCCTCCTCTAGCATGTAACCAATATATAATTTTAACCAGATGGTTAACTTATTTTCTCTGCTCACTCATTCCAATAGTGGATTTGTGTTCACTGGGAAAGAGAAACAGGAAATCAAAATGGTATTTTAAAAGGAAAATCTTTACATAGAGTTAAATAAAGGAGAAAAGGAGACACCAAAGTTTCTTACTCTTCAAGTTAATCCTAGCAGAAAATGCAGATAAGCATTAAAATCCAGAATGTTAATTTTCATGGTAAGGTGGATGCTGGGGAACTCCAGGGGTTCTCAACTCTTTGGATGAGTTGAAATCATTTTCATGATAATATTCAAGTCTTTTCATTCTCATCGAAGCTTCCCAGAGGCTTCAAGCCATGACTAAACGCAGAAGCTGATATGCGAATCCAGATGAGTGTAAAATATGTAAATCAATACTATTCTTCGCACTAAAATTTTCTGAAACATAGTTTTTAAATAAAAATGTCAATTAGAGCTGGGCATGATGGCCCATGCCTGTAAAACCAGCAACTGGGGAAGATGAGGCAGGAGGATGGCAAGTTCCAGGCCAGCCTCAGCAACTTAGTGAGACCCTTTCTCAAAAAAAAAAAAATTAATTAATTAATTAAAAATTAAAAAAAAACCTCACTGGTAATGTGTGCATGAGTTCACATCCCAGTACCTAAATAAATAAAATAAAATAAAAAGAGCAAAAAAGTGCTGGGGATGTAACTCGGTGGTAAAGCACCCCTAGGTTCAATCCCCAGCCAAACAAAATCAAAAACAAGAAATACAGTGTGTGCAACCTTTGCAGACACGCTTCTTTCACTTAGAAGCACACATTTAAAAATCAATTATATTCTTATGCAATAGGTATTTTATTGCTTTGTGCAGTGCTGGGGATCACACCCACAGTCTCGTGCATGCAGCTAGTGCTCTACCACTGAGCAACACTTCCGGTCCCTTATAACTGCTATTTTAAAATTAATTAATAGGGCTGGGGAAGTAGTTCAGCAACAGAACACTTGCTTAGCAGGAACAAGGCCCTGGATTTAATCCCCAGCACTGCAAAAAAACAAACAAATAAACAAAACATATCTTGAAAGTTTATTAAACTAAGAGCAAACATCAATAGCATAGTTGACATAGCGAAAGCTCTGTGGGATCCCAGTGTAAAGGAATCTTAAGACCAGAGTTTGAGAAGTGCTGTTCTAAAGAGTAAAATAGTCCTGCATGTACACATGCGCCCAGGTGGCTGTGTCTTGGACAAAAAGAAACCCTAAGCCAAAAATTCGAAACCGAGGGCTTGCACGCATTTTGTAAGGCCCCCATGGTGTCTTACTCAATTCGTAAACTACTAAATTCATTGCCAGCACTGAAAACCAGAAATTTTCACATAGAGATAATTTTCTGGCCTCTTCTAAAAAAAAATAAATAAAAAGTTATGGCACAACTAGCCTGGCATTTCCACTTAGCTGTTTCCAGTGCCAGTGGCTGGCACCACTCCATGAGGTACACAATCTGGTTCACCACGGTGCCTCATCTGCCCATCCCTGAGCTGCTACCCTATGCCAGAGAAACAAAAAACTTTTTTGCAATAAACATCGAAAATGAAACATACATCAATCTAGTAAATGTCTGTATTCCTCCAAAGAGATTATTGCATGATAAATAACAC
The DNA here is from genome assembly GCA_004027875.1 of Aplodontia rufa. Classification (NCBI taxonomy): domain Eukaryota; kingdom Metazoa; phylum Chordata; class Mammalia; order Rodentia; family Aplodontiidae; genus Aplodontia; species Aplodontia rufa. Next base: position 1,149 of record PVKS010007067.1, on the reverse strand, counting down.
TTTATTTTCTGACTTCCCAAAGCAGCAACTTGTATGGTCCCACAGCTGGTACAGATTCTGGACTGATTAGAAACTCTTCTGAGGAAGACAGGGATCCATGTGACAAGGTGTCTTTGGACAAGCACAAAAGGAGGAAACTCACCAGAGGAGTAAGGGAGTGGATCTCCAGGGAACAGAAAGGCCCCTTTAGGTCCCACAGGGGGAGGGTTCAAGTGACAATCAGACCTTGGTTATTTCTTCCTGGAAAGCTGGGTGGTAATTCCAGGACACTCATCCAATTTCTTTTGCCCTGAAAGCAGGTGGTGGAAAGGAAAGGAAGAGGCTGTCAGAACTTCAGCCCCCAAAGAAACAGGGCACAGGTGATATATGGGGGAGGCTCAATTTTTGGAAGAAGGAAGAAAGCAATACTAAACTGTGGAGATACAGTAAAGAAAAAAGTTTTATGGAAAAATAAATTATTTTTTCCTATTCCCCTCCCCAGCAGGTAGGGAACTAGAGTTTTGCTGGGAGAAGCCTACTTGGGGTGGAACTGGTGATAAAAAGGGATTTTTGTTGGAAGAGTGGGGAGGGAAAGGTTGGAGAAATAAATATTAGACAAAAGAAAAACTGGAAAGACTGACTGGGTTTGGTATAAGTGGAAAAAAATATTCCAAAAAGAGGAGTTCTGGGTGGGCAGAAAGAATTTTTGCTGGAAAGGGATCCTGAATGGGGGATCTGGGTTTTAAAAAAAAAAAGTCTTTTTGTTAGAGGAAGTTCCTACAGGTATGGAGAGGGAGAAATCGAGGAAGCTCGGGCAGATTCCCGTTTTTGCTGGAAGAGCCTACAACGAGAGAACTCCGGGTCCCCTCGCGGGACGGCTGAGGCGGAAGGGGCTTCTCAGCAGACGGGGCCTGGACGGGGCTGGCAAATGCAAGGCCGAGATGCAGAAGGCGCGGAGGTTGGGCAGGGCCCGCGGCGCGAGCTGGGGAGCTGCCCGGGGGCAGTTGGGCCTGCGGGGCGGGGGAGGAAGGAAAAGGGGGTGCAGTGGACCAGGACCCCGAGGAGAAGCTCCCCCGGGGAGAAGGTGCAGCGGGGCCTGGAGCTGTTGGGGTGCAGAAGGTGCGTGCGTGACGCAGGGCGAGGGGCGCCCCTCGAAAGAGCGCCGGGCCC
>PVKS010007066.1:0-74895 GCA_004027875.1 Aplodontia rufa | reverse complement strand
TTTTTTTTCAGAATTTCTCTGTTATATTGGAAATCAGAGTTAGAATCTTTTTCCTTTGTATCTTTTTTTGTTTCTTCAGATCCAAGAACTAGAGAAAATAGTATGATTCAGAGAGCACAGCTTCTAAATGCATTTGGGACACTAAGTGTAAGAGCATGTGTAAGACCAGTTGTAAGAAGAACTGTTGACTTCTGACTGTTGGCCCTCCATTCTTTTTTTCTTTTTTGCAGTACTGGGCATTGATGTCAGGCCCTTGGGCATGGTCAGTAAGCACTCAACCACTGAGCTACATCACCTGCCCTGAGAGTTGGCTTTTGATGGACAGCTGAGATTTGTATTCATTATCCCAGATAGCTAAAATGGTTAGCTGCATATACTCCAACTGGGACTTCACCTTGAAATCTTCACCCTTTTTCTTGGATCCCTGAAAGTCTGGAATTTGAGTTTCATTCCTGCTTCATGATTTTAAGAATTCTACTTTTGTTTGGTCCTCAACATCTTTGCTTTTTGCTCTCTGCTTGTATCTTTACTGATGCCTTTAAAAAGCTTTTTTTTCTTTTCAGGTAGCATGAATATTATTTTCATTTTGTTAAAATCAGTGTTTATTTTTAGCAAAAATCTGAGCACACAATCATTCAGGTGTTGAATGATTTCAATTATCTTTGAATTTATTACATTCAAAATTATCTTGAATTGAGGAAGTTATCATGTCATTGTCTTCTGTAATAGTTGCTATAGCAGTACGCAGGCATGGTAAGAAAAGAGTGGGGGTGTGAGTGGAGAGATGCTTCCTCATTAGAATGAGCAATGCTAATCTACACCACCAGAGACCAAATCATATTAATATAAATATTTCAAGAAGTAACACACATTTGTAGATTAACCTCAACCTTGCCTTAGGGGGATAAAGAATTCTCTCTATTGATGTATTTAAATAAGTCTATCTGACTCTCCACAATAAAATGTTTTCTCTAGAGGTCAATTTGTGGGGCAAAAGACAGGCTCCAGGCTTTTGTTGTGCTCTTGTTGGCATGCACCACCTCTCCTCCTGTCACACCCACATCTAATCAGGTGCTGTCCCACTGACTGGCAGAAAAGATGGATACAGCAACTGGAAATGTGAAATTGCTGTAATGCAAAGTGCATGAGTGCGCACACAAGCACATTTGATGGGGAATGAAACCCTTACTGAAAACCGTTATGTATTAGCTACCCCACCTTCATCATTTGCCTTTCCATAGTATCCTTTACCTGTCAACTGAGGTCTGAGCATTTTAAATGGAATATTGCATAAATAAATAAATAGCAAGTTTTCAATTGTATGCCTTCTGATTAGATGGTGAAGTCTCATGCTGTCCTTCCCCATCCCACCCAGGACGTGAATTAGCCTTTCTTCAGGTGAATCCACACTGCTTGCCCTGCCTGCCCCCTAGTTGTGTGGTAGTTGGCTCAGCTATCAGATCACCTGTGGTGCCACAGTGCTTGTGCTCTGGTAACCCGTGTTTGACTTAGTAATAGCCCCAAAATGCAAGAGTAGAGATGTTGACAATTTTATACGGTGTAGTGTTATAATCCTTTTTGTTGTTAATCTCTTACTATTGCCTAATTTATAAATTAAATTTCATCATAGGCATTTACATATAGGAAAAACCATAGTGTACTTAGGGTTTAGTTTCAGGCATTCACTGGAGTCTTGGACCACATCCCCTGCAAGATAATGGAGGACTACCTTCATGGCATGGTGCAAGTGTGTGCATGGTATGTGTGTGTGTAAAATGGTGAAGTGGTATCTTCCAACCTATGGGGATTTTCATGTAAATTGAGAATATTTATGTGTGGTTAGTATGTGGAATGTGACTCTCTTGCCAAGTACTCCAGTTATTTAGCTTACTTCCTAGTTAGTATAATCAGGAAAGCAAAGCCCGTAGAATTTAAGGTGTTAAACATCTCTTCTGCCCCATGTGAAAAATCACTCTAAATGAGACAAGAATATGTTCATTTATATTCTAAGCAAAGATGGAAAAATGTCTTATGAATTATTAATCTACCAAGTGGCATGTATTATCTTGAGCTATTGTCCTGGGTCTGGCTACAATTCATGCCTGCTCATCCTCTATTTGGAAGGAAACCTGCTGTGATGCAGAGGATGGAGCCACCCCCATCCCAGCTTCCAGCCCAACAAACATCAAAATGAGGACTTTTAATGAAGGGGTACAATTATTGGAGTTCATTTTTATCCATATCCTGTTCCACTAGCCAGTGTCAATGAAACAATGTGGATCTAGCTCTTTCTACTCACACCAACATAGAAATAAAACTTTAAAGAAAAAAAACTCATAAAAAAGGAAGGAAAAATATGTAGATACCCTCAGTTTAAAATAGAGTGTATCTTAAAACAAAACATATCACCTCTATAGTAGACCTGTGACATTGGGCCTGATGTAGTAAGTACTAACTTGGGGAAGCAGGACAAATGTAAAGAAAACATGTATTTTAATGCTCACTAACTTACATTAAAATATATATTTCTTTAATTATTAAGTATGTTATAAAATAAATATTTGCTAATTAAAACCTCAAATTTTATAATATATGAACATATATAAGTCATTAAGAAGATATTTAGGGAAAAAAAAAACAAAACTTAGGACAGCATTTTACCAAGCTGATCTTTCCAAACTTAAGTTGTTTGTAACAATGATCTTCAAGTTTATATGAAAAAAACAAATTTAATTATGTATTTGTTTATGTCATTTAATATTTTGTAGTTGGACAAGAATAACCTGACTCTTTACACTGGAATAAAAATTTAACTGTATTTTTGTAAAGTTTAAAAAAAAAAAGAAGATATATAGGGGGCTGAAGCAGTGGCTCAGCGGTTTCAGCACTTGCCTGGCAAGCATGAGGACACAGGTTCAAACCCCAGCACCACGTACACAATTAAGTGTTGGAGCAACGAAGACCATGTGAAAAACTAAATAAAGTTGTTTCTCTCTTTCTCTGTCTCTCTCACTGTCCCTCTCTATTTCTTTTTAAAAAAAGAAGATATTTAGTATCAAATACTTAATAAATTTTCTCCTACCCACATAATCATAGCCAGAAGTAGATAAAAATATTCTTAGAGTACCTCATAGGTGAATATGAATATATCTTCCAAAGAAGTGAAAGTGAAGAGGTTAAGAGCTCAGGATGGTTTTTGCCTAGGATTCTTCATGCCTTTCCCCTGTGGAACTTGTGTGCTTCATGTACAGTTTGTGCATTTTAAGTATAGGTCATATATTTCAGAGTTAGAGTGTTTACTTAAGAAGAGTCTGCAGTTACTATCACAGTAATAATTAAAATCCTCTTGAATGTTGAGTAGCTGAAATTCTGGTAAATTCTGTCATGTACCAAACTCTCCAGTGTTCAAGCAACAGGGGCATAGAATAGTGATGGCAGGCTAAATTCCCTGGGCTCTTCCTGTCAGGGATTCAGCATATTTTCAGGGTGTGTAAAAGGGTTTCTCTGGGAACATAACTGAAGTAGCAGCCAAGCAGGGTATTTCTTGCCTGAACTGTCTTGAGTGATCCCACCACTGAACTCTGATGAGGCAGCCATTAGAAGAACATGCTTTTGTTATAATGTGGATTTCTTAAAGGATATTGTAATAGTAATAACATTTGGCAGTAGAACTTGATGTCCAGTTTTAAGATCTTAAAACTGCAATGACTAAAGTTCATTGGGCAACCTGTCACAACATGCTTCTCTGAGAGAGAAGGCCAGGGTTTCAGTGGTGCCAGAAAAGAAGACCCACTGAGGTGTCAGGTCATGGGAATGGCCTGGTCCACAGTAGGAGGGAGAACCCCCTGATGGCCAGGAAGACCTTTGATGTTTGACTCTTCCAGGCTCTGCCTCACCTCCACTTCTGATCTTTAGCTGAATAACCTCCTGACTAACCTAATTGGTGGTCCTGCACACTCCTCCTGCTGTTTAGCCCCAATTCTAATGACAAAGGCTGGATAATTAAGCTCTTTCTTAGCAGCCTCAAGCCTGGCCTCTGTGACAGCTTTGGTCAGCAGGCTGGCTGACCCCACTAGCACGGCATCCAGCATCTCCTTAGTTCATTGGGTCCAGTTTCAGCCTCCTTACACTGAAGCCTTTTTGGGTGCTTTCATTAACCCCTCTGCCTGCTGCTAAGCAAACAGCTCTCTTAACATCTGACGTGCCCAAATTATTAAGCAACATAAACTCTACCTCAGAGTGGCCTTACACTTGCCTGTCCCCTCCCATTACCTTGTTCACTCCCTCTGACCCTATTTGAACAGTACTTCTCCACACCACATTCTTAACAAGGTTATTTACTCTGCATATCCAATGAGATTGTCTCTTATGTAATAAGTTCTCAGCTTTGAGGCATGCCCTCAGGGGCAGACTTTGCAACTGCTAAGAGGACTAACCTTTCAGCTAAAGATGGCCTTTGTGGCCAGGCTTGCTTCATAGACCAAGCTGGTGACCATGTAAAATGTCCCCGTAATATGTGGAGATTCTACATCTACTTATAGATCAGTTTCACGAGTCACAGTAACAATGAGTAATAATCTATGTTAGCTCTGTAGTTAAGAATGATAATTTATTTTTAAATTGGCTTTGTACAGTCAACTGGATTATTTATGAAAATGGGAGAAAGAAGTGATGATAAAGGTTTGTAACTTCAAACCTTATTTGGATGAGTCATTTAATTCATGTTCTGTCTGCTAGAGGAAAGTAGAAAAAACCAAGTGAGTGAAAGGGTAGACATGTTAGACTCTCGGGATTTTGAAATTCTTGTGGTATAAAAGAAAGTTCTTCTTAGTTTTATAAATATCCTGAGAGATTTAGATGAACTGGTAAGTATACCTAGGACTCGACACAAATAGGTCTACCACAAAAACTAATTCCCCTCACCTTAAATGCTTCCTGACTTATTTGTGTTTGCTGAGTGTATTTATTTACATTGATAGTGCCTATATTCCAAATACTCAGATGCTACAGGCTTCTCTCTCTCTTTCTCTCTCTCTCTCTCTCTCTCACACACACACACACATACACCATTTTAGGTCCTGTGCACAAAGGGCACACTCCTACATTTTTTTTTTCAAAGAGAGACAGTGATGGAGAAAAAAGAGATAATCAACTTTATTTGCTTATTTTTTCATCTGGCCTTTGTTTCTTCTACACTTAGTCATATACTTGGTGCTGGGGTTTGAACCCAGGTCCTTGTACATGCCAGTCAAGTGCTCCAATCACTGGGCCACCAGTCCAGCTGCCCTCTCCATAGTCTTCAACTCCACTTTTCTGTCTTCTTCTCTTTTTGTCCCAAAGCTTCTTCACTTGTTATTTCTTTCTCATCACAGAGTCGAGGTCTTGATTCTAATGAGTAGCACTGAGAAAGAAGGAAGAGAGAAGGCAGCAAGAAGGAAGAGTACAGCCCTTGAACTTGGTGGAACTGAAGGATTTTTATATTTGACATACCTCCTGAATGTGGATTGGTAGTTGTATAGTGGTGCTTAGGGACACAGTCATGACAGCAAGGTGAAGGGGATGTAGAAAAATTGAGCTGATCAGATAAAGAATAATCTCAAAACACAAAATAGGAAAACAGTGATTTCACAACACTGCTACATACATCATCAAGCAGGAAACTCCAGCATGCTGCTGTGGAGCCCTCATTTAAATGGAAGTAGCAAGAACTAAACCCAAACCACAGACCCTGGTGCTCTCTCATCTTTTACCTGGTCCTGCACAGTGCAGCAGGGTTCTGGGATTGATGGGTTGTTGAGAGGATGGAAGGCCAGGGCTAGTGGGAGCAAGAACGGACCTCAGCTCTGTGCTGCTCTAGGATAGGGGCTGTTTCAGAGCTGCCAGGGTATTCCCTTCCCTGGGATTTGTCTGAAATTCCCCCACTTTCTCTCCTGAATAATAAGGTTCTCATGCCAAAATAAAACAATCAGTTTCCTTAACTTTTATTAAAAATTTAGTTATTCAAGAAGAATTGATTTTTTTTGCTTTTAATTTCAGAAATTTTTTCCACATTTTTTATTGGTGATTTTTGTTATACGTATTGATGGGATTTGCAGTTACATATTTGTACATGCGCATAATATAGCAGTATAATTTTGCCAATAGCACTCCACAGCATTTCCCCGCTCCTTCCCTACCTCGCAGCCTTTGGACCCTTTCCACTCCAGATCTCCCTTTGATTTTTAGGAGATCCACCTCAACCTGTTTTCTGTTTCAAGATGAATTGATTTTTTAAAAAAATCTTTGACTTCTGCTGCTGCTTGTCTATAATAGAATTTTGAACAAGATGGTTTATACTTTAACCCCAAATGAGAGGATTTTAATTTCAACAGATGACGAAAGCAAGTTGTTTGAAAGAACTCCCTACCACCATGTTCTAAAAGAAATATGTTGCAGTCACAAGACCACAAATCTTGGAGTCAGAATCCTGGCTTTCCACTTTCCTTTGGCTTAATACTCTGTTCATTCTCAGGAAGCTCCTTCATTTCTGTTGATCTCCAACTTCACTGAGATGCTGCAGATTAGGGTAAAAACCACCAAACAATTGCTTTGATAACTAGTTGCAATGAAGTACATTAAAGCGCTGTCTTTACTGCCCTGTGTAGCACAGGTATGTACACATTATATACTTTCCTTCCTTCTTTACTTTCCTGAATAAGCTGGCAAATCACAAGCACAGGAAGCAGTTCCACCCTGCCTCAGTCCAGTACTAGGGACTGAACTGAGGGGTGCTCCACCAGTGAGTTACATCCTCAGCCCTTTCTCTTTTTTATTCTGAGACAAGGTCACACTAAATTTCCCTGGCTGGCCTTGAACTTGTGATCTTCCTGCCTTAGCCTCACCAAGTTGCTGCAATTATAGGTGTGCATAGCCATGCTGGGAAAGGGAACAGATTTTTTATAAAAAAAATTTTATTATTATTATTTTTTTATTTAGAGAGAGGGATAGTGAGAGCAAGAGAGGAGACAGAGAGAATCAATTTTATTTAATTTTTCATGTGGTCTTCATTGCTCTGACACTTAGTTGTATACGTGGTGCCTGGGTTTGAACCCATATACTTGCTCATGCCAGGCAAGCGCCATAACTGTTGAGCCACTGCTCCAGCCCCAAGGAAACAGTTTTTTAAGGCAATTTGATTTCTCTCACAGTAACCTATACCAGGTTTTCAGACTTCCTCAAATTTTTGCAGAAAGTTCAAATATAAAACTGATAAAAGTAGAGCCTGTGTAGTGGCCTGGGGCTTCCGCTCTATAGCTTCCCAAACTGCATTCATAAGTGTCCTCTGTGTGTCCCCTCCAGTTCTCTGTAGATGGTAGCTACTATGGAGTTGCACGCTAAGGTGCATCTGTGTGGGCTGTACCAATTCTGTGCTGTTGGTGACTGATAATCTCCCTCCTAATTAACCTACTTATCTGGGATATTTTAATGGTATCATATGCTAGATTCACAGAGACTATATCAGATTTCTGCACCTCACATCCTCTCTGTAGCTGAGGGGAGAGAAGCACATGCTCAGGGGATTCCAAAGCACCAAGTGTTTGGACCTGAGATATGCACACACCTTCCTTGAGGTGCCTCATTGTGAGAAAGGGCATTGCATTTTTAAACCACATGGTGCAGCTACCAGCACATTTCCCAAGGATTACCGCTTATCTGTGCCTCGGGTCAAGATGAACTATAATATTTACTGAAATCCCTAGCATGTGGTACATCTCCTGCTGAAGATTTATGAACAATAGATTTTAATAGAAAGTTACCCAAAAAGTTCTGTGAATAACTGAACTCCCTTATATGGGCTCATTGATGCTTCACTTGATAGTGCTTCAGCATATTAAATCTTCTTTACACAATTAGGTTATGTGCTTGTGCATACTAACAAGTATGTGAGTGTGGGGTGTTTATCTTCTTCCTGAGGATTATAAATTCTCATGGCAGGTGCTGTCTCTTTCTATTTGAATGTGTAATATGTGCCCAGAGGCAACTTTTCTTTGCCAGAGCACATCCTCCAAATAACAGAAATCAATGAGGTTAAAAAATGTCTTGAAATATATGACTCAAATGTGTTGCAGGTTCCATTGCTAAATGCATGCATCAACCACTTGGTGTCTGTCCTCCTCTTCTCCTTATAATACTTATTTCATTGGTTTTTCCAAAAAATGACTTTTACTTTGCAATCATTTAAAGAAGAAAAGATAAAATTGATAAAATATAGAAAGCTATACTTAACCTTTTGACTTGGGACAAATACTCACATGATGATGAAAGAACTAAAAACATAAACTGCAGTTGATTGTATTTTGAGATTTGGAAACTGTCCTTATGCTTTCATAGTTAAGTATAGTTTTGCTTTTGCCCACATTCTTGCATCTACCAACCAAAGTAAGGTCCTCAAGTACAGAGCTAGAGGTTTTTTGGATGTTCCTGACTCAGCCTTTATAAGGAAACTGAATGAAATGTAGTACCTTTGGAGTCTGATTGCTGGGTCAGAGAGCATGAGGTCTGTTCTTATTCTCAAGAGGGTTACAGTGAGATGTGGAGAGAGGGGAGAAAGTAGAAAGGAGAAGAAAATTCCCCTGTCTTTGGAGTTTCTGAATCCAGGGGCCTGTGTGATTGCACCAACTGTTTGCAGGAGATCAGGACCAAGCTGTGAATATGTAACTCAACATCCAACAGTTTAACTTTATCATGCTTTTTTCTCTTCATCTTTATAAGCAAATTTGAAAGCAATGGTATGCTTTTCCCTCTCATGGCTTAGTAATGAACATTTCATAATTATCTGCTAGGCTCCAAGGTTGGGCTTCCACAGTTGTGATAGGGACTGTGTGCTCCCTATATCAATTTGACATAGTGGTTGTGTGTGTTTTCTACCCTGCTAATTACAGTGGATCTCAGTTCTTATACTGGGAACCAAAAGAAGTGATTCAAAATGAGACTATGATAATCTATCACATAGTTGGTTGGCCTGGGCTGCAAGGGACTTGGAGCAATTCTGGTGAGGACTATAAGCACATGTCTGCGAGTCTTCAGACATACTATTGATTTTATCACACAAAAACATCTATACCTCAGTGAGCTTAAAATGTATCTGTCTATAATATTTTATGGGAACACAATTTTCTTGTATCTGATATTGCTAAAAATATGCCTGTCAATTGGGACTGACTCATAGTTCTGTTGCAGATATATATTTTCTGGTGTGGTGGTATTTATTATACCTCTTCCATGGGTGGCAATATTTTAAATAAAGATCTGATAATTCTTGTCATTAATCTCATTTTGTGGATGAGAAAGTTGGATGTAGTGTGGAAACAGTGCATGTCATCATTTTATATATATATGTATATATATATATATATATATATATATATATATATATATATATACACTGCATGTTTGGAAAAATACAAGAATCTTTTTCTGAGGTTTCATTTGAAGGTCAGAAAAAGTAGAAACTTGCTCAGCTTATTAGCAAAGAAATAATTCAGTGGCATCAGGGCACTGGCTTGGTTCTAGAATGTTCTACAATGAGTGGGAAGTTAGCTGCAGAAGATCCTGATGGAATAAAGGCAGGGAGTGGGCTATCCTCAGTGTCCCCTGGCTCCAGAGGAATCATGTAAACCCCCTGTCTTTTGTGCAAAGATTGACACATCTTTTTCTTTAAGGTGAGAAGAAACTTGTGGAACAGAAAATAAAAATGGTGCCAAGAAGGTACAAGCAACAGGAAGGCAAGTCTTTGCTGGTTGTTAAGGGCCCCAGAAAAGCCTCTTGAAGTACTGGTTGCCAGTTTTCGGTGGTGGGCAGTTTAGAGCCTGCAGGAAAGTTCAATCCTCTATAGTAGAGCCATGAACAATAACAATGAAAACAAAAACAATATAAACAGAGATGGCAAATACGATATTACTGATAGCTGACAATCATGGAACAACTTCTAGGCATAGGTTACTGTAATAAGTATTTGTCACATACAACCTCATTTCAATATGGTAGCCACAAAAATGATGAGAATATTATACGCATTTTTACAAATGAGACAAAGTATACAGAGGTCAAAGAGCATGCTTAAGGTCACATAACTGGTATTAATAATAAGTTAAATTTAATCAAATGGGTACTGCATTTCTCTTAGGTATTTGCAATTTTATAATTTTTTTCTTCTGTAAAATAGTGATTCTCAATCTTGGCTGTAGTTTGCAATCACTTGGGGGATTTTAAAAACCGGTGCCTGAGTCCCTGCCTCCTGCTGTGGTCTTTCACTGATCTGGGGTGAGATGTGGGAGTTTTAAAATATCCTTAGATGGTTCTAATGTTGTAAGGCACAGAGCTCTTGCTCTGAAGTAATGCTTTTTCATTAGATTTCATCAATTATTCTTATTTTTACTTTTTAAAGAGAGAGAGGGATGGTGAGAGAGGGAGAGAGAAAGAGAGAATCCATTTTATTTAGTTTTTCATGTGATTTTTGTTGCTCTGACACTTTGTTGGGTATGTGGTGCTGGGGTTTGAACCTGTATCCTCGTGCATGCCAGGCAAGTGCCACAACTGCTGAGCCACTGCTCCAGCACCTCATCATTTATTTTAATCATAATTTGGGAACATTGTATTTACAGTCTGATAACTAGTTTAATCTGAACCTCCCAAAGAACTTTGGCTCTATCAAGGCACAGACCACATCTATCTTACTCACTTTTGTATCCTCACAGGCTTATATTGTGCTGGATAATGAAAATGAATGTGTACCACTGCTCTCTGAAAGCAGTTAATTGCCAACTAGAAAGTATTATGCTTCAGTTTTTATAGGCATCATTTAACACTTACATTGAAATAGTAATTTACTTCAGTGTTTCAGATTTGGATTTTTAAAAATTTGGAATATCTGCATATACATAATGAGATAACTTGAGGATGGAACCCAATTCCAAACACAAAATTCACTGATGTTTCTGATACACATAGCCTGAAAGCGATTTTGTATACTTTTAGTGCATCTATGCATTGACTATGACCTATCCTGTGAAGCCAGGTGTGACGTTTTCTATTTATGGCATCATGTTGGCTTTTAAAATGTTCTAGGTTTTGAAGCATCTTGAATGTCATATTTTGAGGTTAGGGATACTCAACCCATTCAAGGCTATTTTACATGATGATAAATGGGTTTTTATTTGATTTAAAATGATGTTTTAAATTTCAATATAGTTTTTTATTCAGATTCTTAAAATCAGTATAAATGATGAAGCTTGATAGACAGGGGTGGGGGGGATGTCTAAAGATGACTTGGAGAGGGAAACTGGTTTCCTCAACACTGCTGGAAAAGCATCTGTACTATGGTGTGCCATTTGGGGATCATCAGGAGCAAAGCTCTCCTGTATCTGCTTTAGTTTGAAACCAGATGATTAATACTACCAAAAGGCATCTTTATTTTAATTTATTTTTATTAGTGCATTATAGTTTTACATAATGTTGGGATTAGTTGTCACATATTCCTAAATGAACACAATTCAGCAATACAATTTGTTCAATATCCTCCCACCCCACATCCCTCTACCTCCCTTCTCCCATCCCCTGATCCCTTGCCTTTCTTCTGGGTCCTATATTGTTCCTAAAAAACCCAAATACAGTGACATAATTCTTATGCCTTGAAGAACATTTTTTATATATATGTCTATAGTACATACAGTGACATTTATGACTAGTTGGAATGTACCTTGCTTTATCTTAGTTCCAACATTTCCCCTTCTCCTCCCTTCCTATCATCCCTTGTTATTCTTCAAAATATTTGACAATGGGATTAAATATTTATGTTTTTGTACAGGTATGCAGCATAGCTTGTTCAAATATCTTATGAAGTATATTGCAACTGTATCACATAAATATTAACATTTTGCATTTTTGTTCTATGGATCTCAGTTTTTCCACTTTACTCCTGAGCCTGGGTTTAGGTCTAGCCTCCACAAATGAGGGATACCATTGGGCCCTTGACTCTGTGGGTTTGACTAACTTCGCTCAGCATGATTTCTTCCAATCCATCTATTTACCTTCAATAGATGCAATATCATTGTTTCTAATAGCTGAGTAGAACTCCATTGTATATATATACCAGAGCTTTTGGATCCATTCATCCAGTGAGGGGCATGTGGATTAGTTCCATAATTTAGCTATTGTAAATTGAGCTATTATGAACATGGATATTGCTGTGTGGCTGTAATATGCTGATTCTAACTCCTCTGGGAAAATACCCAGAAGAGTGATAGCCAGATTGTATGGTGATCCAACCCTAATTTTTTTAGGAGTCTCCACACTGCTTTTCAGAGTAGCTGCTCCAGTTTGCAATTCCTTCTAACAGTGTGTTAGTATTCCTATCTCCTCACAACCCCTCCAGCATTTGTTATTATTTGTCATTGGAGTGAGGTGAAATCTTAAGATAGTTTTGATTTGCTTTTATCTGATTGCTAGTGATTTAGAACACTTTCTCATGTATTCATTGGCTTGCTCAATGTCCTCTGTTGAGACATTTCTGTTGAGCTCTCTGGCCCATTTATTGATTGGATTGTTTGTGTTTTTGTTATTGAGTTTTTAGAGTTCTGTATAAATTTTGGATATTAGTCCCGTCGGAGGGCTCACAGGCCATGATTCTCTCCCATTCTGTAGGTTGTCTCTTGACTGTTTTGGCTGTTTCCTCGGCTGTACAGAAACGTTTTAGTTTAATGGCATCCCACTCATTTATTTTAGACTGTAATTCTTTCACTTTAGGATCCTTTTTTTTTTTTTTAAGAAAGAAGGGACAGTGTGAGAGAGAGACAGAGAGAATCAATTTTTATTTAGTTTTCCACATGACTTTCGTTGCTCTGAGACCTCGTTGTGTACTTGGTGCTGGGGTTTGAACTCACATACTTGTACATGCCAGGCAAGCACTGTAACAGCTGAGCCACCGCTCCAGCCCCTAGGATCCTTGTTGAGGAAGTCGTTGCCAACTTCTATATGCTGGAGCGTTGGTCTTAATTTTTCTTCTAGTAGATGTATGGTAGCTGACTTAATTCCTAATTCCTTCATCCATTTAGAATTGATTTTTGTGCACAGTGAGAGATAAGGATCTAATTTCAATTTTATGCAAGTAGCTGTCCAGTTTGTCCAGCACCATTTGTTGAATAGACTGTTTCTCCTCCATGTTATATTTTGACCCCCATTGTCAAAGATCAGATGTTCAAAGATGTGGGGCTTTGTCTCAGAGTCTTCTATTCTATTCCATTGGTCTTCATTCCTATTTTGATACCAATTCCATGCTGTTTTTAATACTACAGCCCGATAGTATAGTTTTAGATCTGGTATTGCAAAACCACCTGTTTCATTTCTCTTGCTTTGTAATGTTTTGGCTATTCTCTGTTTCTTATTGTTCCAAATGAATTCGAGAATACCTTTTTCTATATCTACAAAGAATGACACTGGAATCTTGATGGGGATTGCATTGAACCTGTACAGTGCTTTTGACAGAATGGCCATTTTAATTATGTTAATTCTGCCTAACCAAGAGCATGGAAGACTTCGCCATGTTCTCAGGTCTTCTGCAATTTCTTTTTTCAGTGTTCGATAATTTTCATTGTAGAGGTCTTTTACTTCTCTCGTTAGATTAATTCCCAAGTATTTTATTCTTTTAGAGGATATTGTGAATGGGACTGATTTCCTAATTTCTTCTTCTTCCTTATTATTGTTGGCATATAGGAAAGCTATTGATTTATGGGTGTTGATCTTGTAGCCTGCTATTTTGCCAAATCTGTTTATAAGCTCTATCAGTTTTCTGGTGGAGTTTTTTTTTTTTTTTTTGGATCTTCCAGATATAGGATCATGTCATCAGCAAAAAAGGATAGTTTGACTTCCTCTCTTTCTATTCTTATGCCTTTGATTTCTTCCTCCTGTCTGATTGCTCCAGCCAGGGTCTCAAGGACTATATTGAATAAAAGTTGTGAAAGCGGGCAGCCTTGTCTTGTTCCTGAGTTCAGCAGAAATGCTTTCAACCTTTTCCCACTTAGTATTATACTAGCTGAGGGTTTGGCATACATGGCCTTTACAAAGTTAAGATAAGTTCCTTTGATCACTATTTTCTCTAGAGTTTTGAGCATAAATGGGTTCTGGATTTTATCAAAGGCATTTTCTACATCTATTGAGATGATCATATGGTTTTGTCCTTAATTCTGTTTAAGTGATGAATGACATGTATTGATTTGTGAATGTTGAACCAGCCTTACATATCAGGAATGAAGCCCACTTGATCATGATGAATTATTTTATTGATGTGCTTTTGAATGTGGTTTGTGAGAACCTTATTAAGGATTTTTGCATCAATATTCATGAGGGATATTGGTCTGTAGTTTTCCTTTTTTGATGTATCCTTGTTGGGTTTTGGTATCAAAGTTATGATTGCTTCATAAAAAGTGTTTCAGAGAGTTCCCTCTTTTTTAATTTCTTGGAATAGCTTCATAAGGAGAAGTGTTAGCTCTTCTTCAAAGGTGTGGTAAAACTCTGCAGAGAATCCATCAGGTCCTGGGCTTTTCTTCTTTGGAAGACTTTTAATTGCTATATGGATTTTGGGGCCTGTTATTGGGCTGTTTAGGACTTCATTTTCATCCTGTGTCAATTTGGGGATGTTGTATGTGTCTAGAAATTTGTCCATGTCATCAGATGATTTAGAGTAGTATAATTTTTCAAAATATATTCTGATAATCTATTTGATTTCAAGGGGTTCAGTGGTGATCACCCCCTTTTTGTTGTTGATTTTGTTGATTTGCTTTGATTCTCTCCTTCTTTTAGTTAGATTAGCTTGGGGTCTGTCAATTTTATTTATTTTTTCAAAGAACCAGATCTTTGTTTTGTCGATTCTTTTTTTTTTTTTTTTGTTTTCAATTTCGTTGATTTCAGCTTTGATCTTCATTATTTCCTGTTTTCTTCTGGCTTTGGGATTAGACTGTTCTTCCTTTTGTAGAGATTTGAGTTGGAGCATAAGCTTATTTGTTAGGGATCTCTCCTAATTGTTAATGTGGACACTCAGTGCAATAAATTTTTCCCTTAAGAATGCTTTCATGCTGTCCCAGAGATTTCGATATGTTGTGTCCTCATTCTCATTCTTTTCCAAGAATTCCTTAATTACTGTTCTCATGTCTTCTTGGATCCATTCTTCATTTACTATAATGTTATTCAATCTCGACATATATGTATTTTTGTGCCATGGTTTTTGCTGTTAATTGTTAGGGTCATGGCATCATGGTCTGAAAGCATACATGAAATAATATCTTCTTTTTTATATTTGCTGAGATTTCCTTTGTAAACTAGTATATGATCTATTTTGAAGAAGGATCCATGTGCTGCTGAGAAGGAGTTGTACTCTGCCAATTTTGGGGTGGAATATTCTGTAGATGTCTGTTAAGTCTATTTGATTTGTGGTGTTGTTTAGCCTGGAGATCTCTTTATTGGTTCTTTGCTTTGATGATCTGTCTATTGGTGAAAAAGGAGCGTGAAAGTCTCCCAGTACTGTTGTGTTGAGGTCCACAAGTGGTTTTATATCTTGGAGTATTTTTTCCACATAGTTGGGATAATTGGTGTTTGGACAGTATATATTTACTATGGTTATTTTCTCCTGTTGTGTTGTTCCCTTTACTAGGATGTAGTGGCCTTCTTTATCTCTTTTGATTGATTTATGATTGAAATCCACTTTTTCAGATATAAGAATTGCAATGCCAGCTTGATTTCTTGGGCCTTATGCCTGGTAGATTTTTTTCTATCCTTTCACCCTTAATCTGTGGGTATCATTGGCTGTAAGATGGGTTTACTGTAAGCAGCATATTGTTGGATTTTGTTTTTTTATCCAATCTGATAGTCTGTATCATTTGGTTGGTGCATTGAGCTATTCACATTTAGTGTTAGAATTGTTATATGGTTGTGGTTCATATTCATTGTGTTTTATTAGTAAATTATGTTCTGTCTTCATTGTCTGTTGATAGCCTGTACCTTTATTGAATTTCCTCTGATTGTGGGTTTTGAGGAATATTAGCTTGTACTTGTATCTGGTGTTTGTCTTTGAGAATTCTTTGTAATGCTGGCTTTCTGTTCACGAATGCTGCAAGTTTGTTCTTATCATGAAAATTCTTATTTCCCCCTCAAATTTGAAGCTGAGTTTTGCTGGATATAGTATTCTTGGCTGCGTGTTGTGTTCACTCAGGCATTGAAGGATCTCCTTCCAAGATCTTCTCACTTCCAGAGTCTGAACTGAAAAGTCAGATGTAATTCTGATTGGATTGCCTCTGAATGTGATTTGGCATTTCTCCCTTGCCACTTTCAATATTCTTTCCTTGATTCCCTTGTTGTACATTTTGAATATGATGCGTCTTGGTGAGCTTCTCATTTGATTAGGCCTATTGGGTGTCCTATAAGCTTCCTGGATGAGCATATCTGATTCTAATTTTATATGGGTAAAATTTTCTTTAGCAATTGCCTTGAGAATATTCCTTATCCCATTTATTTGTGTTTCAATTTCTTCCTGTATGCCAATTACTCTTAAATTATTTCTTCTCATTTCACCCCATTTTAAGAATTCTGTTCATGTTCTGTGAGTTTTTTTCTTTTTTGTCATCTGTGCGCTCTAGCTTGCTCAGCCTGTCCTCGTCGTCAGAAGTTCTTTCTGTAAATATCAGAAAAAAATCAGAATACACGGGTGTAAATTCAGGCACAGATGTTTATTGGGATTTGCTGCTCACAGGCCAAATTCACCTGCACCGCCATAATAAGGGCAGGCATGGAAAGTAACAATTTGTCACTGGAAATGGTGTGCAGGGAAAATGGCATGCAGGGAAAATGGCCCTGGACCTTGGCTGGGCAGCTGCTTTATAGTTTAGGGAAATTAGAGAAGTTGATGGGGTAGGCTTTTCAGAGATTGGCTGGTGGATCCATCAATCTATTGGAGCTTGTCTGCCAGTGTCTTGATTGGCTGTTCTTTTCACGGGCAAGCTGCCAGATGCCCTGCCCCTTAGCCAGCCTCCATGGCCTTGTGTCTGAGGCCATGCCCCCAGCCAGCAGCTGTGGAGAAACCTAACACTTTCTTCAAGAGCTGAGGTTCCATTTTCTTTAGAAGTTAGTCTATTATTAAATTCTTCCATGTTTCCTCTCATGTTGTTGACTGCACATTTTAGCTCTGTTACTTCCTATTTGAGTATGTCTATTTCTTTGATAGTAGAGTTTTTCATCACTTCAGTCTTCTCACTTAGTCCCTTCATTATATCTTCTTTTAGTTCATTGTTCCTTTTAGTAATCAGATCTTTGATAACATTTTCAAGGTTTTCATCTCGACCCCTATCTGTGGCATCCTTTTGGGGGGAGTTTTGGGTTTGAGGTGAACCTCACCTTGTTTGATTCTTCATTTTGAATAGCTTCTTGTGGATCTCTGAATTGAGATTTCCTGAGGGGAAAGCAGGCAGTTCTCCAGGTCTTTTTCCTTGCAAGTCAAATGGTCAGATGAGCCACCAACTCTTTGATGATCAACTTCTTCCAGATGCTGTTTCTGCCTGGGTCCTGGTATTGCTCTATGTTTTGGATCCAGGCTCAAGGTTGAAAGTCTGAACCTACCAAAATGGAGACCTACCTTCCAGCAGGACTCAAACAGGCCCCAAAAGGAATGTGGGGTGTCGGTAGGTGGGGGCTGCTCCAGACGGGAACCTCCCCTGGTTGATCCTGAGTAGGGCTGTTCCAGACAGGGGTCCTACCAGCAGTGTCCTGAGCGCCTTCCAGTGGGACTCAAACAGGCCCAGCACGAACACAGGGTATCTGGTAGGTGGGGCTACGCCAGGTAGAAAATCTTCCCTGATTGGTCCTTAGCAGGGCTGCTCTGGACGGTCGTGGGTCCTACCGGTGGTGTCCTCCCGAAAGGCATCTTTTAACCTTTGTTCAGCTCCTAATGGCTGAAAAATTTGCTATTGCTTTGCAGCATCAAAAATGTAATACATAAAAAAGTTAAAAAAAATATACTACATAATAAATAAATTTTCACTGACTCAAAAGGAATGAAGATTTCTTTGTGAAAGTATTTCCAATTTAAAGGTTAACAATCATCACACCATCAATACTTGATCATATACTTAATTTAAAATACAAATACACTATCAATACTTGATCATATACTTAATTTAAAATACAAAAACTGGAGATTTAAAGTAAAAATTTACCCATAAAATGAAATGATTAATCTGACAATTTGTGGCCTCTGCATGAAGTTCTAACACTGAAAAGACAGGATGTGGGGCTGGAGTGGTGGCTCAGTGGTTTCAGCGCTTGCCTGGCAAGCACGAGGACCCAGGTTCACACCCCAGCACCACGTATACAGCTAAGTGGTAGAGCAACTAAAGCCATGTGAAAGACTAAATAAAGCTGTTTCTCTCTTTCTCTGTCTCTCTCACTGTCCCTCTCTCTTTAAAAAAAGAAAAAAGACAAGATGTCAGAGAGGAGTCATAAGTAAAGCTGCATGGGAACACATTGAGTCAGGGTGTGTATTTTTACAATGAGGATCATGGACTATTTAAATTTTATTTATCAGACTGTATATACTAAGTAATGTTATGAGCATATTACAAATAAATGTTAGCTCATAAAATCATCAACTCCATGAAGTAGATAATATTGTATGTATCAGCTGGG
The DNA here is from genome assembly GCA_004027875.1 of Aplodontia rufa. NCBI lineage: Eukaryota > Metazoa > Chordata > Mammalia > Rodentia > Aplodontiidae > Aplodontia > Aplodontia rufa. The sequence continues at coordinate 56,190 of PVKS010007066.1, read as the reverse complement.
TTTAAGACTGGAATTGGGGACGCTCGGTGGTCTTTGCATTACTTCATGTAGAAACGGTAAGTATCTGAGCAAAGGTAGATGAGTACGGGGGATTTATGTTTGGGGGCCCTTAGGGAAAAATAACTGCTAGGTATTGGAGACCTGTGAGGTCCAATTTGTTGGGCTATGTGTGGCCGATACTAAGGTGAAGTGTACCCAGCAGAGTTCTGTCATGGGCTCTATGCACCAGTGATGAAATAGATGGAGGCTGAGGAGATGAGGAAGTGAGTGGCACTTGAAGTTTAGGATATGTTGGATCTGGGGTGCCTGTGAGCATCTGCAACATCAGGAGAGCCAAGATGTGTGATCCTAACACCTGGTGGTATTGCTGCTTGATGCGTATATACTCCACAGGACTCTGGACCATGGACAAGCCTTATTTTGACAGCTTAGTAGGCAATGTCAGTAGGAGGCAGTCCATGCATATCTACACTCTCTGACATTTCTGCATTTATCCATGTCTTTAAGTAAAGGAGAATGAGGTTTCATGAATTAAGGGATACACAATTAAGTATTTTTTAAAGCTGTGGTTAATCAGATCATGACACTTTTAAAATGAATTTATTTTAAACCCTTATTAATGTTTTTAATGCTAAGCATTTACAGTTAAAATCAATATTTTCCTCAGAGTAATGACTCTGGATGCTAGAATTTACCATTTAAGCATAAAGCTTTCTACAATAAATATACATTTGGAGGAAATGATTTCACATCTAATTATTTTTTAAAGGAAAATTTACAAAATTAAAGGGATTGGACAAAACCACATGTAACAATTATTTTATGCAGAAATAAAAAGTTTTTCTATAATGAATTTGCAGTTAAAATAGTAAAGTGTGAATTGTACAAAACTATGCATTACAAAGAGGCAAGAAAATGATTGTTAATCAACAGTTGGATTAACATTTGTTATAACTAGTAATTCATATTTTAGATTGTCAAAACTATGATAAAGTAGAGTAGCATACTTTATATGCTTCAGTACTTTTGGGTCCCTCTATAATTAATGTGTTAGCATTAGTAGGAGCATCCTTTTAATTTTGAGCTTAATCTTTTTTTTTTTGGTTCTCTCTATAATTTGCTTTTCTAAGAGAGTCTAAAGTAAAAGTTCTTTCTGCCTTTAGAAAAAGAAAATCTGGAAAGTTTGCTTAGTAACCTAATTAGGGGTATGAGCCCGGGAGATAGACTGCACAGGTTCAAATCCGAGCTCTAGTGCTTATTAGTTGTGTGACCTTGAACACATTATTTAATTTTTCTGTGTCACAGTTTTCTCATCTATAATAGATTGATGAAAGTTATGCCTACCTCTAATAGATGTGGGATTCAATGATTGATACACATAAAGCAGTTAGGACAATGTGTGCATAGAGTAAATGTTCACAACATCAGATAATATGTTGATAGCTTTCAGTTGACTCATGATCTCAGAATTATGTGCTATCAATAACTATCAAAAAGGGACTGGAGTGGTGGTCAGTGGTTTCAGTGCTTGCCTGGCATGCTCCAGGCACAGGTTCAAACCCAGAACCACGTATACAATGATGTGTTGCAGCCACAAAAACCAGATGAAAAACTAAATAAAATTAATTTTTTTGTCTCTGTCACTGTCCCTCTTTAAAAAAAAAACTATTATAAAATACTAAAATATTGTTGAGGCTTATTATGTATCAGAAACTTTTCCAGACACTTTGCATACTCTACAGAAAATGGAATTGACAGTCATAGAAAAGATGTCTCAGATAAATATGATGGTGAGGAATTTTCCCAATATCTTAAAGATTCCTTTATGTTGATAAGAGAGACTTTAGGTCTAAGGAAGAAAATGGCCATGGTCATGCTTCCTAGCATCCCATACCTAAGAGAACTAGAGAGCTGGTGCTTCTGGGAAAACTAGACCTTACACACTTTTGGAAAAGATTTCCATTATGGAAACACTGAAGAACAATTAAGAGTAGTAAGGTCGCTGGCCCAACACCCGGAATCTTTGTGGTTCTTGTCTTGACCTGGATATTGGTCAGCTGTCACTAGAGGGCGCACTGCCCACATCTGTGCATAAGGACTAGGCTCTTCCTGTGGATACCAGAGGGAGAGTTCATTTTGGTAGTGGCAGTTCAGATCTAAGCAGGCTCCTTCCACCAGTAGAGGTACTTATCCAGCACAGAATCGGCCTTTTCCATGTGCACTTCCGTCCCCTCCCACAACACTTCAAGATATGTGTGAGATCTGAAAAGGGTGATGGTGTGATGATCACTCAGAGGGATAGAAATTGGGGAGCTGAGATGAAACCTCTTAAAAACTCATGAACTTTGCCAGTGATGAATTTACCCTAAATCAAGGAGTTGGATTATATGATGATGTTAAAATTTTTTAGCAGTTTCTCTGACCGTGACTTAAGATACAAAGATTTCCAAAACCCTGCCTGATGTACCAGAGGTAGATTTGCACGATGAATTTTAGTGGGCTAACTGCAGTAATTTTAAATTCATTTCTGTTCTTCTTAACTTATTTGAATTCTTTAACTCAGAGAATTTAAAAGAATAATAGGAAGTTATGTGGCTATGCATTGGGTGTCTGAACAAAAGGAAAAAGAAATGGTGACAGAAATAATTTCGTAGCTTCTTGGACCCCCACTCTTGGCTCTAGGATGGAGAATTTCACAAATCCAGGCATTTTCTTTAGGGAGGAATGTGACCACAGTGTAAATATGTTATTCACTCTTGGGGACCATCATTAGAGCTGCCTGAGTGGCACATAGCTGTGACCTTGAAAAGCACCAAGAAATAGGAACAGGTCTCAGGAGATGGATATGATCCGCTCACTGGTTTCTCTGTTAAAAAGCATCAGAAGTGCATATTTATCTCTCAATGGTTTATTTCTCTCTCAGGCTCAAAATGGAGTATACATCTAATTGCTTTCTCTTACACAGAAATAAAAATTTTATAAACTTTGATTCTTTGTTTCTGCCTCTCTCTTTTACTTCCTCCCTTCCTTCTTTCTTGCATATCTTTGTTTCAGTATATCAATGGAATTGTCTTTTGTTATATAATACTCACATTTTAGATTTTCAACATTATTATTTTACTTTTCTTTCCAAACAAAAGAGAGACATCTAAATCTGTATTTTGGTGTTTCTTTACCAAGGCTGAATTCTCTTTTACCTCCCACACGCCCTGCCCTCTATATCTCTGAGAAAGAGTTTCCTAAACTTTTTCAGCTCATGGTGTTTTAATACATTTCCTTAATGTTTTAGTACATTTTCCACAGTACAGGTAGACCAAAAGAAATACCCAATAGTTCTGGTTATTAAGTAAGTAGGTCTAAACAACTTAAGCATTTTTTTCCCCAACTTAGTAGCTATGTGAGAAAGTAAAAGACGTGATTTGGAAAAATATTTTATTTTTAAATAATTGTAATTACTCACTAATAGGACATGTATGTTTGATTGACACTGCCCAGCTTCTCAAACCTTAGAATCAGATTGAACCACACCCTCACCTACTTTTCCATATTGATTTTCATCATATTAGCTTTTCAGCAGGGCAATAGCTATGAATGTATCTTTGCAAAGTAGTAGCCATTAACAAAAGGAATATAGTGTGATCTAATGTTGAAACCATGAAGTATCTTGAGTTAGGAGTTTATGCTACATATGAAAGATGTCAAATATATCATCATGTGTCCCTCAAAGATTTCAATTCCCTTTGAGTTTGCAGAATCCTAGGTCACCTTAGTATACAGTTTGGGAATTTGTCTGTAGAATATCACAGATGAAGATTAAAGAAATTAACATTGCAGTAGAGAGCCAGCAAACAACTCTTCATGGCATGTCATCCAGATGGTGGGAAATTGAAAAATTATAATCAGAGCAACCAGGAAGGCAAGTGTCTTGAGAAGTTAAGAGAAAATCCTTGGCTAGTTTCACTCAAGAGTACAGTGAAGGCCTTAGGAAGACAAAGTCAAGTCCATTCCAAGGTGTCCAACCCCAGTGACTGCTGGTGGGAGTACATGAGATTTAAATACATAATGTGGTAGTTTCCATGGCTACAGAATGTATGAGACATATAATATGAACAATTTTCTGCAACTTAAGCTTACTGATGAATTGTAAAGTATGATTCTTACTCCTGCATTTTCTATTATCACCATAGTACAGGGATGGGGTAATAAGTTACCCACCAGAATTCTTTATGGGATTTAAGTGTTATATCTCAATGCTTACTGTTAGAAAGTGGCATTTCTAAGGCATGTACCATGGAATTAATTGTTGCTACAATGTTAGGTACCGTGTGGGGGTTCAGAAGCAGAAATAATAGCATCTCATTTCCCCCGATGTCACTGACCAAGGAAAATTTTTATGTGGAAAAAACATCTTAAAGACTCATGCTTCTAGCATACACTTGGGAAAAAATAACTCCAAATTGTATTTTTGTTTCTTTAGAATTAATTTTTAATATATATTTATTGATCAGATGTCTGATTTATCTGATATTGCCTTATAGGTCCAGATTATATCTGGAATTCTAACTTATCTATGGGACAATACAGCATGTTCTAAATAGTTCTTTTGCACACTGGTTTTCTGTCATACACTACCGTGAAAGTGTGGATCATTTGTCTAGTGTTGCTGGGTTTCCAACATACTAATGCTGAATTATGTCGGTATCATAATCCATAAGTTATTGACAATTTCCTTGCAGGTGAATGCTTCTAGTCATGAGAATACCACAATGCATATTTATTTCCAGGCATCTATAAAGGTTCCAAGTCTATTAATCCATGCATACATATTCCCTTTAAATTCCTAATGATTTGTTGTCCCATAAGTTTGTGCTCCCCATTAAAAACAACAAAACAAATCAAAGTACTCTTCCCTTTCTAGATTTCGGATGAGCTGGGTGAAAAAAAGAGAGAAAATATAGAGCTCAAAATGTCACAAAATGTAACAGATATAATGTAAAGGCTGCTAGCTAAATGCTTAGGTTAACACTGGCCACGAATATTAGGTGGACTTAGCCATTGGGTTCCAGTCCGCATTAGAGTGAGGCAGGTGTTCCCAAGCACAATGCCCACCAAATGTGTGCTTGCCTCAGAAAAAGCCAGTTCTACAAAAAACCTGTGGATGGGGCCTTGCCTGGGTCTCATGCTCCCTAACTTGGCCCATTTCTAGGAGCAGCGTGAGTCTGGGGCAGCAAGTGACCCAGGATTGCATTGACCTGCACAGGAGGGAAGTGCAGAGCTTCCGAGAGTCAGAGGGGAAGGCTCAGGGAGCCCCTGTTTGGTGGGGAGATCATTGTACCTGTGTTTAGAGGCTTCTAATTCATGACTAAATATATTTTTAAGTGTTAAATTTTGGAAAGCTTGCTTTTATACCTCCAATTTCTTTCAGAAAGCAGTTGTATATTTACTCTTTTGTTTATAGTGGTAGATAGGGACCTACTCAATCAAAATGGGTAAAAGAACACCTCAAGCTACAAATAACATGAAAAGAAATGGAAATGAATGTATTGTGCTTATTAAATGGTGATGATCATAAGATGTCATGTTAATAACTGCTGAGGCACACTACACTTGTTCCCCTTATCTACAGCTTCCCCTTCCATAGTCAGTAACTGTGGCCAACTACAGTCTAGAAAAGGGTGTGTATAGAACAACAAGTATTTTGGGAAAAAGAGAGTGAGGGTGAGAAAGAACACATATTTATATAAAATTTAATTTGAATTGTTCTATTTTATTATTGGTTATCATTGTTAATCTCCTCCTGTGTTCCTCATTTATAATTGAACATTACCATAGGCATGTACAAACCCAACAGGAAAAACCATAAAGTGCAAATGTACCGGGTTCAGCACCATATGCAGTTTCAGGCAGCCACTGGGGTTTGGAACGCAGTGCCTGTGGAAAAAGGGGAGCCACTGTATTTGTATTTCTTCTTTTTCTCACAGAAGAGACGTGATGGGGAGGCTCATAAGAACACAATGTTACGCAAGCAGTATCGGCTCCTGCACTTGAGTGGGCACTGGAGCTATCTTCCCAGTTACTGGACCACCAGGAGGCAAGGTCAGGATTGTTCAATCCAGTTCTAAGCATTCATCCCCTATGATGGAATTAAACACCTTGTTTAGGGCTGGTTTTAAATTATCTAGGTCTCTTTTGATTTCTTTTGTAAGTAAAAAAAAAAAAACAAAACAAAAAAACCCCCCCAAAAAAAACCAAGGTGAGGAGAAGGATGATTGGACATCATGAAACTGATTTGTAAGGTCATTTGATGAAAAGCAGCTCTGGAGGAACTGGGACTCTAAAGACTCTGCAAAATCTGGTCTCAATGTTGTGAATTTAGGGCAAATTAATAGGGGAGTCTGTCTAAGCCTGGAGCAGGAACCTAGGATTAGAAGGAGCCTTTAAGCTGTTAATACTTAAAAGTAAAACTAATCGTAGCTCAGATATTTGTAATTATTTAAATCTCATTTCAACTAAATACTTTAAAAACATATAAAGATTGAGGATAGTGTTCAAAATAAATTTCAGTGGACTTAACACAGAAACTGTATTTTATTTTATTTTTTTTTAGTAGAAAGCAATACTGAGGGGCAAAATTTGCCTTTCTTCTCTTCGCCTTTCTTTCTTCTGTCCAGTTTCCACATTTATGGGGGACTGAAAGTATCCATCATGATTCCACAACCATGCTCTGCTCCTCTTTCTGATAGTAGCATGTCTAAATAATAGGTTAGAAAACTGGGAGAAAATAGGTATATTCTTGGGTGCTGAATTTTCTGTCTCAAATCCATACAATGAAAATACATACCTACATAATATAAGAAGGAGTTTCTGGAAAGTGAAATAGCAGATGTGGCTGTAATAATTATTCTTCTGGAAAAAATCTAGAGAAAATGATAGGTTTCATTAAAGAAAGAAGAAAAATATCAAAAGGGATTCCTTTAAGCAACAAATTGTACCTAAAAAGTCTTTTATAAGAGCCGGGCACACTGGTGCATACCTGAAATCTCAGAGACTCCAAGGCTGAGAAGGGAGATTGCAAGTTCAAGGACAGCCTCAGCAACTTAGGGAGACCCCAAGAACTTAGTGAGACCATGTCTCAGAATTCTAAAAACAGCTGGACCCAGTGACTTGGGAGGCTGAGGCAAGAGGATTAGTAGTTTAAGGCTAGCCTCAGCAACTTAGCGAGATCCTGTTTCAAAAAACAAAACAAAACAAATAAACAAAACACCACCATCACCAACAACAAAGAAATAAAATGGTCTAGGGATGTTGCTCAGTGGTTAAACACCCCTGGGTTAAATCTCCAATTCTGGGATAGGGGAGTCTTTTGTAAGGTAACACAAGTAAGCGCTAGCAGTTTAGGATTTGGGAGACCCCATTCTGAAGTAGTGTAATATCAGATGCAAGGTTGCTACTGCAGGAAGGATGAAAAGTGAATTTTGCTGCCAAGATTTGAACATGCAGTGGTTAAATTTGGAAAGTGAAGGGTGCTGCCTAAAGTGGCATGTGGCTCACAGATAGGCAACTGGAAGTTTGGAGGACAGAGGCTACACAATGCTGCTGAAGGAACCTCAGTTCTCAAACATACTGTGTGTCAGTGACACACAAAATCAAGCATGAAAGCAGAAGAGAGTGGTTTTGTAGCTGTAGCAGCCCACGCCACCCACGACCTCTTTGAAAGACTTTCAGCATTCACCTCAGGAAATGACCCTTCACATCTCTTGCTCACATTCTGGCTGTCAGCCCAGAAATGTAGGATCAAGGAAGATGGTTATAAAATTCAGAACTTGCTTAAGTAAGGCCAGATTAATTTGCAAGTTCCATACGAAATTGATTCAGTGGCAGGTAGGGGGATATGAGTGATGGGAGCAGGAAGGAAGGAGAGTTGTCATGGTGGTGATGCTTTTTAAAAATAATGCTTAAAATCCTCTTAAGAGTTTATTTTGGCTAACTGAAAGGAGTTGTAAAAAGTTTCAACTTTGATATTGCAGTGGCACAATTGGGATAAGATTGATGGAAAAGTTAAATCTGTGGATGTTGGGGCACAAGGGGATAACTTGAGTCATGGAAAATTAACCTACTATCCAGTCCAACTGATACACTTCAAAGTGATAGGAATCATGTCTTAGAGAAACTCACTTTTCCTAAACCTTACTGGGAATTTATAGAACAACCAAGACTAACACCCAAGTTGTCTCTTTGCATTTGGTACTGTCCTTGCTCAAGAAAACCTAAAACAATTATACCATACCATTGCTTTAGAGGCTAAAGCAAGGAATCTACAACAGGGGCCACAGAAGTTGACCTCTTATTGAATAAGAATGACTTTGATTGGAAAGTTCCCAAATCCTTGTGGATTTAAAGTAATACTTTAATAGATCTTTAGGTAAATGTAAAAAAAAAGTTTATGAAACCACTTAAACCACTTTTCCCAAAGTTAAGCAGAATTTTTTTTTATGCATAGGTCAAACAGGTCATCTGGAACACTGGTATATTATTGAATAAGTTGGTATTTTCTGCCAAACCAAATTATTTTATATTGAGCCCTGACAGTCATTGGCTGAGAGTGATAACTGAATATATTCCATGAGTTTGTGGTGAGCTCATAGGAGTATCCATTTGTACATATCCCTGGATCTGTCAGTAAATGTGTCTTAAGTCACAGCTTTGGACTTGGCAGAACAGCCCCAAGAACCTGGGCTTTTGTGCAAGGTAGGGATATGAATTCTGTGCAAAGAAGAAGTACCCTCACTCTTGGCTCATACTGTGGACCCAGTGCCTAATAATGAATCCTTTCCCTCCAGTTATCTGACCAAGATGCCTAATTGCAGGTTTTCTTTAAGTGAAATTTCAGTCTATTCATATTTACTTCTGATATTTTACTTCTGCTATTTTTTACTCAACTCCTGAGAATTTTGATTTTAGTGCATGTGAGTTGCAAGGCAATTTATATTGGTGATTAGTGTAAGAGGGAACTTGGGGCCAGCGCAGAAATGGAGGTTGAAAGTTACATCAAAGCTAATTCAAGACTTACAGAGATGAAGCCTTGAGAGAGATAGCAAGCTTTGGAAAAAGGAGGAGGGTAAGGAAGGGAAAGCAGAGGCAGGAATCAGAGAAAGAGAGGAGAAAATGGACAGAAAGACTCAGCACCTGTGGTAGCAACTAGTGTATTGTCATTATGTATTTCTAGCTCTCTTTGCCTGTGAAAAAGGAGAGTTATACTTCCTCCCTTTCTGATGTTAGGCCTAGCCTTGTGGCTTGCTTGACAAATAAAACATGAGTGGTTATGATATGTGCCACTTCCAGGCAGAAATGTAAAGACCAGTGCCAGTTAGTGGCTTCCCTCTTTCTGCTGTAATTGGAGAAGTGCCTGCTGAGATGAAGCTCTGTCAGCTTGATCCCTAAGTGACCATGATGGGCAGAGTCATTCTGCCAACCTGTGCTGGATGTGCTGTGTGAGCCAGGGAGCTAACCCACATTATTCCCTCTGAGATAGGAACTAGGACCTAGAAAGATGGAGCTAGTTTAACAAAACTATAAAATCAGTAGCATCACCTAGCTGCAAAAGATGGCTATTCATATTACACAGTGCAACAAACTTGGTAAATGTATTGGTTGTAGGAACTCTGAAGGCAGTTTATTTACCTAGCACATTTTTAACTTTAGGAAAAGAGATTTGAAAACCAGAAATAGCATGTGTTGGTGGCTATTGATGGTGCTTAGTAAACTCAGAGAACTGGCCAGCTCAAGTGGGAGGAAAAGGGAAGAGATTTCAGATATTTGGAAATGTGTGACCTTAGAAGAGACAACTGTTCAAACTGAATTGGTAAAGGAGAAAACTGAACAAGGGTTGATTAAACTCACCCTCATGGCCGATAGCAAATCAAGACTATGATTGACATACATTGTTAAAACGTTTGGATGGACTAAGGTGTCTTGGAATCGGGATCCAACTAGTGAGTAGAAGGAAAGAAATACATTATTTTAAAGAAGAGAATTACGGGCAGTGCTATTGGCGTAAAGAGCATAAATAACTGAACTCAAATAGTGAGTTTAACTTTTCAGAAGAATTGTACTGTCTTAAGAAACACTAGCTTGACCTAAGGGAAACTAAGTCTGTTGAAGACCTAAGGCAATTTGTGAGTAGAAGGTGATAGAGAAAATTGCTCATCTCTCATTGAGGGCATGTTATTCAACACCCACATTAGAGATCTCCAAGAAAGATAATGGAAAAGAGAAAGACCCCCAGAGGTGAGAGCCAAGGGCCATGGAGAGCAATGGCTGGAGAGCTAGTCCCAAGAACAGAATTGGGACCTGTTTAAGGAGCATTCTATACCCCCTTTCTCAGAGAGATTTTGGAATTGCAGCAGACCAGTCACTACTCTTGTGGGTCTTAATTCTTCCTCTTATTTTACCTTTACATATTGGTGTGAGTTGGTCCTACAAGTCATCTTTTTGGTTCCTAGTTCTACAAATCAAGAGGAATTATATCCATACCTTCTATAGAAACTGCCATGCATTCAGCAGAATTTCTAGTTTTGCTTCTATATGGAAAAACATTATAAACTAAAGCAAACATCTAATGCCAACTACGGAAAGGTAATTACAATGTATGTTCTAGAAAAGTGCTAAACCACTATTATGTTAGGTTGCCTAGGTATCATTAAAGAAAAGTCCAATAGAACAATATGATGAGCAAAAGATCTGAATAGTTAATGTTAGTCTGGGTCTATTGAGAGTAGATAGGATTAAAGATGCCATTAAATGTGCAAGGAGAGATAATCTTTGAAAGGGAGCTGGTAGATGCTGGGAAGATTGTGAGACCATGATGCAATTCTTACCCTAAGCGAAGGACAAGACAAAGGAAGATTGAGTAAAAGCATCCCAGACCATCACACAGTCTAAGGAAATTTCTGTAAAGTTGTGGAAGAATCCTTGAAGCAATGTCATGCACTGTAGAGTCTTGTGTCTCTCAGGAATGAGCCTGAAGTATTCTTCTTGTTGGCTGGGAGCAGAAGACAGCAGCTAGGTTCCTTGATCAATCATGTTTCCTGTGATTGCAGTTAACAAGACACAGTTATATTGGTTAACACTGCTACTTTTAGCAAAGATATGAAATGTATGAAAAGATGGGCAACCATTCTTATAATAAATGGATTTCAGAGTCAAACAATGACAAGGAATTCTTTCTTCATCCCTCCTATTAGTAAAAGATGAAAAATTGATACCATGCTCTGTTGATACAGATGTAGGAAATAACATTCTCTCCTTTCAGTTATGATAATGTAAATTGATACAACTTTACCAGAAGACAATTTGCCATCTCTTGAAATCACTAATGCATATATTTCTTGCCAAGCAATTATATCTTTCTAATGTATATAATAAATATATTCACATATGCACAGAGCAATATTTCCCAAGATATTTATTTAAGCAGCACTTAAATAGAAACAGATTTGAAGTAACTTAAATGCCCATCAATAAGGAACAGATTATATAAAATATGTTTATCCATGAAATTAAATATGTGCTCTTAAAATAATGACACTTTTGATAATACAACACACCGAGATATCTAAGTTAAAAAAAAAGATGCAGAACAATATGTAAAGTATTAGGTAACATTTGTGTTTTAGAGAGAGGGAAAGAGATGAAGAAAGAGAGAGAGAGAGAGAGACAGGCAGAGACAGAGACACAGAGAGAGATTGAAGATGATGTGAAAATAGAAGAGGAATCATCAGGGAGGGGACCAGGGGAAAGAGGAAGAGATGAAGAGTGAAAGAGAAGGTAGTAAGGAGAGTTGATATGGTCAAAGCACAATATATATGTGTATGCAACTGCTACAGTGAAGCCCATTAGGTTGTACAATTAATATGCATTAATAATTATAATGAAAAAGAAAGTCCTATATATATGAATCACTTGTAGACCTGCCTAGTGTACCTCTGAAAGCCACATAAGAAATCAACATCATTAGCTGCTCCTAGGAGAAGATTCTAGGGGACGGTAATGGGAAGAAGACTTCATTGTGTTTTGTTCAGCATTTGACCAAGTAAAAATTAAAAATTAATAATATACTTAAGAAATATCTTTCTCTTCTTTCTGCTACCCATACCTACAATGTGTCAATTTTATTTCTTATCCTGTTATATGGTCATGGAGAGCTGTCTTTGACTGGTCTCAGTCTATATTATTAAGTTATAAAGGAAAAGAACTCAAATGTTATTTTGGCCACTTGGGAACCTTACGCTGGAACATTTTCCCTATATTGGGAAGATTTAGCTTCTACCAGAATCTGTGTTACAATGAACAGTACTACAATAATCTGGAGAGAAACCAGAATTCAATGCGAAAATAAAGTTTTTGGGTATGATTTTAAATTTCTATTTATCACATTGGAAAAGATATTTAGAAATAAAAACAAGTTCCATACTTTTCTTAGAGATCACCCATTATTACAAAGCCAGGCCAGATATGAATGAAGAATAGGATGTGACACACTCTTGCTGTTTTAAAGGAAAATATGAACACAAAAAGTTTTTTTTTACCCTTATTTAATGCCTTTATTTGTGCCTATATTTGAGCCTCTGTTCTAGGGCTCCCATCCTCATTTTTGGGATGTGGCATTCCAGAATAACAAAATGGAAAGTTCTTAGAGATTGTCTATTTTTTTCCTTTTATTTTAAAGACGAAAAATAACTGGGATCCAAAGGTATTAAATAAATTTCCCAAGGTCACAAATCCAGAAGGAAAACCAAACTTTCTTACTTTCCAGCATCAGAACACTTAATGTGGAGCATGGCCCTGGCACACCACCCAGAGGCTCAGGAAGTGCTCTATGCAGGCTTCCTGTGTCCTGTCTTTCTAGAAGGACCGCCTGTTGGTAAACCTTTACTGGAGAGCCAGATGGCAAAATTGGCATGAAGATAGAGATTACTCAGTTTTCTCCATTTAAAATTGTGTCTTGAGCCCTTTTCCCCCTCTTTACAATTACCATATGAGTATTGATTTTAATTAGTTCTGTCTATTAAGATTCCCCTTAGGTTCAGAAGTCAGCCTGATAATTAACTGTTGAGTTTTCCTCTTGCTAGCAATTCCCTGGTCAAATCCTGGGATCGATGTTATTCTGTGGATCCACCCTGAAGAATCCAGATTCAAATGGAGATTCTCAGGTGGTTTCTCCCTATCTTATCACAGACATGGGAGTTGGGAAAGGAGGCTCCTTGGATGCTATGATGCTCTCTGTATTCTTGATGGCAGATACATCTTTATCAGAACCTCCAAATTACGTTGTTGGAAAATAACATGGTGATGTCTAGATAGATTTTTTTTGAACCTTGCCTGGTATCACACATTGATGGTGGGATAATATCAGACCATGTCCATTAGTATTTCCTGAATGAGCTTGATACTTCTGTTGGGTGGAGCAGAGCCTGAAACAAAATTAATAGTGTTTTCTTCTGTCTGTATTCATTCTAAATTCTGAAAAAAGTCAAGATTTTACCTCAGTAACTTATTGGGTATATGAAATCTAATTTCCTGGAAAACATATATAACATTCAGATTTTTTAGCATGAAGTTTCTGAGACTAAACTCCCTTGGTGTATATTCCGTACTTCCGCATTTTTACTGACCAAATTCATATTTGGGTTTGTAGCTACACTATAATAGGTGTTCAGGATAATGACAATAATTCTAAAATTTGTTTATAGAGAATCAATTAATAATTGGGTGAGAGCCATGGCCACAGTCCTTTTAGATCAAATCAAAATACCTGCCATTTTCTGGGGCCTATTATTGAGGGCAATCCATTATTTTTGATGAAACAGCTAAACAGTTTAAAATCTCATTTTGATATTCAGAAGCTCTGGGTTCACTAGGATTAGGATGAACTACAAAATTCTCTGGTTCAGTTGAACAAATAGTGAAGGTGGAGAGTGTCCAAGTCCTTATGCTTCTTGTGTGACACATGCCCCTCCTGTGTGTCTGCTCTTCCCTCCTGTAGTGTCCCGTCTGCCTCAACAGACTCTGTCCTGGGTACCTGGAAACCTTTGCAGTCAAGAATAAATTTCCTGAGGTTGGTAGCCCAGACTGTCCATCACAGCTGAGGACTGAGTTCCCTTGTGATTTCTTGTTCTTGCCTGGTCAATTTGAGAATGTTTGACTGGAATGGACGTTGAACTCACAGGGCTAGAGCCAGAAGAACTGGACCAGAAAACCCAGAGTGGTCATTATAAAACAAATTTATGATCAGATCACTGTCTTCTCTCTTCTATTCCTGGATAATGTTTTTAAGCAACTGTCATATGGCAGGCTGAAATGAGGCACTGGGTACCCCTTATCTTGTGTTTAGCAGAGAAACACTGGTGAAGGAAAATAGGGATGCGCTGAAGCATGATGCAGATTTGCAGCAGTGCTGTCGACTTTCAGGAAGAAATGTTAGATTACTGACCCACTGATGGTATAGCTGAACAATTTATTCATTGAATTATTATTCACCAAATGCATGCTATTTCCATGACATCATGAAATGCATACATATATGTTCCTGGCTCTTGCAAAGAATATGTCTAGGAGTGCTTTAACCTGATCAAAGATACTGTGCCTCTGTGAAGCAAACGACCTGAAGTGGGAACAACAGAGTCTGTGAGCGGCTGTCATGTAATTGAGCCAGAGAAGAGCGTATTCATGCACTGAGCTTGGAAAAGACTTGGGTCACATGTAACTATGTGTAGGAACATGATTCACAGCTGGATTTTAAGAGCAATTATGCAACTATGACAATACTAAACAAGATCTGATTTCCCTTTGGACTTGAGACCTGTAAAAATAGGAATGTGTTATCTCCTTTCACAGCAATACTTGATAATGTGTCTTTGCAACAAGAGAAAAATCCTTAAAGGGAGAAAGTGAGTGACAGTCATTGACAAAATTTGCTGGGAATTAATTTTCTGCAGTTCCCCAGTGAGCACATGCATTTTATACTTCAAGATCATTGTTGCAGACATAAGAAACATAGAATAAAATGGGGCCATATTCAATACATGTTAAACATCATACTTGGAACTTCCAGGAGAAAATATTCATATTTCAAAGAAGGTTAGATAGAGGCTACAGTTGCCAGCCATGAAACATTAAAGGTTTGAGTGCTAACCCACCTTGAGATTGTTTAATAATGCTATATTCTGAGGCTATCACTTTAGGTATCTGATGTGTGGTTATGTTCAATGTTCCTCTCCTGGAAGATGGTACACTTGGGAAGAATAAACAGGACCAGGAAATAGGGTATTTTTTTCTTCTTTATTTTTTATAAAGCAGTTTCTTTAAAATTACTTACAGTTTATCCTCTGAAGGAACTGGTTTAGAGGAATCAACAGGGTTGTGTAGGCTAAATTAGATTTAAATGCAAGTTTGCTATTATCACATGACCGATCCCAAGGTAGCATAAATACAAGCATGGCTCTGGAATCAGACTGCCAGACTGGTTCTAAATCTAGGCTCTGACATTTACTAGCTGAGTGATCATGGCCACATTATTTAATCTCTGTGCCTTAAAGAGTATGTACCTCATAAAGTTGTAGTGATGATTAAGTTAGTTAATAAAATTCAATTTGAATATCCAGTACATATTTAGTACTGATCAATAGTACTAAGTCTGACTTAGTATATGTGTTTAGAAAATGTTTGTGGCTGTGTTTGTCGTTATTTGAAACTTAACCAGTTGCTATTGCTTCCTACTGAGGGCCACCAAACTTCATGTTTGAAGTGACTGCTTGATTTTTTAACCCCAGGAACATTTTTAGTGGCTGTGGGTAGCTATGGTTCCTTTTGTGAAGGCCTAGGGTAATTCCTAAGACCTACTTTTGTCCAAATGCTACATGTTGGATAAATTTCCTTTTATTTAATTCATATATAATTTATTCTCCATTTCCAAAGAGGATTCAAAGTGTTGATTTGAGGTTTGAGTCCTCCAGCTGCACTGGCATTTCCTGGGGGGTTGTTTCAAAATTTTATACAGAGACTTCATTGTTCTCGGTTACTACATGGCTGAATAAATGTGACACAATCATTTTCTTGTTGGAGACAGATCTGTGGCGAGTTTGCTGAGTGTGGAATTTCTGCTAAAAACTCGATTATGGAGTCTAAAGGATCCTCCCTTGCTTTGCATAGATTGTAAATAAATTAATGTCAGACTTTTCTGATACAAAAATTAGCACTTACACCATCGGGATGGGACTGCATACGTTTCCATAGCATCTGCTGTATGTGAGGTAGAAAATGTTATAGGTTATCCTCAGCATATCTAATTCCAAATCAAATTTTCCCGGTGTTAGGCACCAGAAAAAATCCAATAGGAATTTGGAAACTACTATTTCAGAGGAAGGTGAATTTCTCTGAGTCTCACCTGCAGGCTGGAAGCATCACTAACTTTGTCAGTCTGGTTGCCTAGCCCATGTGAGGCCCTGCGTTCCATCCCTGGCACTGAAGAAAAAAGTCAGAGTATATTAGAATACCCAGAATAGGGCAGGGCAAGAAAGGGGAAAGAAACCTGGTGCCCAGGCACACTATCTTCAGAGACTGTGTGGAGACAGGGCATGAGGCTGCCCCCCATCCTTCTTGCCTTGCTCTGTGGCTTCTGTTCCTTTGTACCTGCCAGGATGAGGCTTTGGCTAAGCCCCTGCCTTGTGTTCTGCCCTCTGTGCCCACCCCAGTTCTGGAGGAATCCAGCACCTTCAGACTTGCTCTTCTCCAGTCAATACAAACCCCATTAGGCTCTGTCCCTCTGCTATCTTCATTCTCTGACAGTCACCAGAGAAATGATCAGTGTTTCTCATGCCGGCTACCTCGGGGTCACTTTAATTCCAGGGTAGACATGTGTCCATGCATTTGTATGAGCTGGGAAAGGTACAGATCAATATGTATTTAGGAAAGAATGTAACTCTCATGCTGCTTCTAATAAATCTAGGCACCTTAGCGATTAGTTTTTGTTGTTGCTATTTTTCCTCTGAATAAGTCAGGAAATTAAAGGATGACAAGATTTTTTTTTTTTTTTTTTGGTGTTAGGTACTCAACCCAGGGTTACTTTACCACTGAGCTATATCCACAGCCCTTTTACCACTCTCTACTTTTTTTTTTTTTTTTAATTTTGAGACAGGGTGTTAGTAAGTTGCCCAGCTCCTGAATTTCTAGGATTAAAGGCATGTGCCACTGCACCTGCCAATGATCAGATTTTGAAGACATATTTATATGTTTATATATTTATTATTTATGTTTTCATATATAATAAAAATAAATATAAAAGTTTTATCACTATACTGTAGAATATATTAATATACATAATGGAAATAAGATTTAGTACATCCATTTATTATGCATATTGCCATGTATTATCATATGAGTATGAAAAAACAGTTTATCCATTATGCCATTGATGGAGTAATTTGCTACAGAGATAATTTAGTTACTTCCATTAAGAATAATTGAAAAGGGGCTGGAGCAGTAGCTATGTGGTTATGGTACTTGCCTGGCGTGCATGAGGACCCGAGTTCAAACCCCAGCACCACGTACACAGTGAAGTGTTGGACCAATGAAAGTCACATGAAAAACTAAATAAAATTGGTTCTCTCTCACTGTCCCTCTCTCTTTAAAAAATATTTAAAAAGATGTGCAGATGAGGTAAAAGAATATAAATATGCATGGGTTAAAACACATCACCCTTGATCAGAATATGGAAAAAGGAAGGACAAACTGCATTTTTATTTTATTTCTCTTGAAAATTTGTAAATTATAGTGTTATATAAGTCTTAGTCACCTTGAGAAAGAAAAATACCTTCCTGACTGTGTGAGTGGACTTGTGAACATGTGTGAAGATACACCTCAGCCTGTATCTCAGTGCTTATCTTAGTTCACACTCTTCAGAAGCCTTGTTGCCAGGGCTCTTGGTCAGACCTGACACCATCTGTCCTCCCCTGGCCAAAATCCACCCTGTGGCAGCCTCAAAGCTCATGCTGTGAGCCCCAGCATCACAGCTCTGGCAGGGAATTCAAGGGGGCTGTCATAACATGTAATTTAAAATCAGAAGTGTTCTGGAGAATCCAGGACACAGAGAGCAGAACATCCTGTACTAGGCTACTGCCAGCTGCCAAGGCTGAGATGGAGAGGACGGTGCTTGTCATGGGTCTTTTCAGCATGGAGTCCTTTGATAGTGCTTAAGCACTGCGGTGACATTCTACATGGCGTTGTTTACAGGTGCTAAGAGTCTCTTTGCTAGCTCATTCATTTTGCTCTGACAGTTGGCTTGTGATATGGATATTATTTTACACAAGTACATTACCTTTTGCTGTTTACTGTTAATAGGTATGCTCATTTAATTGCAAACTATTTTTAGCCTTATAATTAAATGGAGAAGCACGGAAGCCTAGCATGAAGACAGGTGTGTGGGAGTAGGATTCAGTCAGGAATATTGGCAAAGAATGGGAAAGCTACTGTAGCAGGAGTCTCAAGGTTTGGGTTTGAGACCTGCTGTAGAGGATCCTGTCGTGACTGGTGCAGGGACCTGTGAGGCCCTGTCCCCTGCTTGGATTATTCTGTGAAGTTTCTGCTTGTCTTCTCTCTACACTCTCTACACTCTTTTTAGGCCCCATGTTGACTTTCATCTACTGACTTCTTATAATTTTTCCAGATCAGACAGAGTCTATTATTGTTGTTGTTGCTGCTATTATTATTATTATCCTTTCTCAAGGCTGTCAAATATGGGATGTGAATCAACATTTATTGAGGGTTTACTGTTTGCCAGAACATGACCTACACTACATCATTAAAGCCTTGCAATAACTGAGAGTTAGAGCTGACTATTTCCACCAATTTTTCATACATTATGTTATTAGAGGAAGAAAATGAACATAACAAATATTAAATAACTTGGCTAAGATTCCACAATTAATAATGGCAAATTTCCACCTGAGTCCCCAATCCTCTGATCTTTCCATTCCAGAGCACTGCCTCCCCTTGACAGGGTCCTGCCTAACAGCTTCTCTGAGTCTTTGAAGAAGTGATTATGTTCTGGCTTTAATGAGTAGGATCTTGGAGCTTAGTATGGGGTCCGTCTGTCTTTACTCTTCCTAATTCCACACTAAGGTGTACGGCTCTGGCTTTCTCTTCAAATCCCTTTAAAATAGAGAGGGTGTCCTTTCACCTATTGAGATCAGAATTTTTAAGATTTTATAGGTCACAGAAAATCTGATAAAGGTTACCTATTCTCTTTGAAGAATTTTCATGCACATACATATACATGCAAACACATCTTTGCACAATATTTTGGGATTCTTGTGTATATTTCAGCACATTCAGTTAGACCCTAACTGGAGCCTAATTGTGGACCCCTATTCAAGATTGCTTAGTGTGGAAGATTACATTTCACTGGACAGGAGTTGAAAAAATATCCAATTTTCTCTATCCTGGATAGGCAAAGTAATTCACTTTATTGTACTATGTAAGGGCATGTTATCCATGCCTCTTCCCAGGTAAAGTTTTTGTAGATGGATGCTTGGGTGTTTCTGTGTATAGTTCTTTGAACACTCTCTTGAAGCCTCTGAAGGCACACTGGGACAATGAATTCAGGATAGCCTAGAAAGCTGGTTTCCTTATCTGTTCTACTTTCTTCACCTGAAATATTGGCATGATTCCTGTCTGCTCTGCTTCTCAGGGTGAAGGTGAAATGGGAGAAAGGGTTAAAGCATTTTGGAAGTAAAGGCATTCATATCAGTGTATCACTAAGGCAAACATTTTGGGCTTTGCCATTTTTGCATGGTTGACTATTCCAAGCTTTCTCCTTGGAATGACCTGTGACCGTGGCTGACATTTCTCAAAATTTCTGAAAGAAGAGAAAATTGGTATTCCATCCACCTGAGGCTTAGCTAAGGACTACTTCCTGCTGCTGGTGTGCTCAGGAGCTGCTCAAGCTCTTTACTTCAAATGGACTGTAAGGCTTAAATTGTACAGACCTTTCCATTTCACATTTTCTCTAAGAGTCATCCAGTGCTGGTAGTAAATTTATAGCTGGTACTGTTTGATAAATATGAAAAAGAGTCTGAAACTTCAGTATTATGTAAGCCATCTAGCAAGCACCCACTAGGTTTTATATTCATTCTAGGGGAACATGACACCTGTCCTTAAAATGCTTGACTTGGTAATTTTATGTTATGGATTTGATGTTTGAGACATGTCATGGTAGTCTCCCTGCTGTTTATTTAGGTAGAGACTCATTGCTATTAAACCATAACGTGGTCTTATTATAGGAATGGCTCTGGTGTCTTCAACTGAGCGAACGATTCTGATTCATCTCTCAGTGTGATGCAGAAGATACTTGGAACTTTACTGCTGTCTTTGCTGCCTGTTGGAGCTCTTTTTAGGACTAATCATTTGACTTTGCACTAATGAGATTAAACCCAGCAGGGGCAGATATTTTCTTTTTTAATTTTCATTCCTGTTATTTAATTGGCATTACACACACATAATGAGACCAGAAAAAAACACCCTGTAGCAATCTGTTCAATACAAATAACTCAGGCAGATGCAGCCAGATGTCTCCATGGTGACCTCTTTGACTGTCTCACTGCACATGCATGAGGGAAGGTGGCCCACAATGCTTAACTCCTTATTTTCTGGATGTGTCTTACTCCCATGAGGAAGGGCATTTCCCTAAGTCCTTCTGTTTCTTCCATGTTTGAGTTGTCTTCTCAGCATCTGTGGGAGTGATGCGGCCTGGCGTTGGGTGGGTGCTTGTCCTTGATGTTAGTGCCACGGCCACCCATGGCTTCAGTGTTGTAGACAAAGACATTCTCCATCTGTTCCAAAGGCTCCATCTCACAATACCCTCCATTAAGGAGAAATATTGAACCATAAGAAAGGCCAGAAGAGAAGGTAACAAGAACATTTCCTTCTTGGGCATTAAATTTCTAAAGCAAAACAAACCTTCTTTTCTGTAAAGAAGTTACTGTTTCTTTGGCTTCCATGAGGATGTCTACTGAGCCATGTTAGTTTTAACCTTTCAGTTCCTTTCTCTGGACTCTAGAAGCCAGGGTCAGGTTCTTGAACCAAAAGTGTCTAACAAGTTACCATCACATCGTAAAGACAAAATTTCCTTTAATAGACTGTAAGAACTTCCTTTCTTCCAAATCAGGCCAGGTGAAAATGAAAACTCCATCTCCCATAAAGCAAATTGGGTGATTCTTCCATGTATCCTGGAACTTTCCTTTGTTTATGCAGCATTTGGAACATGAAAATTTCCATGCCTTTATTACACATTAATGTATTATTGAAAGGACAGCATGAAGGGAGGATGTCTACTCAACCTCAGTTAAGCTCTGTCCTCACTCGTGATTTTCTCCAGCCCAAAGCTGGTCCTCTCGAGTCTTCTTGGTAATGCAAGAACCCAGGAGGCATCCTTGAAACCTCCCTCTCTACAATGTGTTTACTTGTCTCCATTTCCACTGCTAGCACCATAGGTCAAGTCCCAACATAGGACCAGCATAATAATATATCAATTATCCTCCTTTATAAAATTTTCCCCTTTTGCCTTTCATTTCAGCAATTATATAGCTGCTTTAAAATGCAATTTAAATCATTTCACTTCAAAATTTAAGATCTTTCAAGGGCTTCCATTGAACTTTAACAAAATAAAACCAAATTAGAGCAGAAATCTATTGAATTCTCATGGCCTGAGGGGCGCTGCACAATATGGGATCTGGCCATTTTCTACTAGGATGCCAACCTCTCTTGTTAGAACTAATGTAAATAAACACCTGCTTATTAGCTTCCTTTCACTTAGATGAAGACAAATGCTTAAGTTTCTTTCACAGCTTGGCAGTGTCTCCAGCCTCATTTTGCTCTTCACTTCCCTTCTTTCTACTAACTTTCCTTTCTTTTCTACTAGCTTTCAGTTCCCAGATCTGGGTCTCTTCTTGCTGCAAGATTCTGTACTTTCCTTTTGCTTTACCTGGAACATCCTTCTCTCTGACTTTACCCACTCTTTATTTGGCTAGCAACTTAATCAGCCTCATTCAGAGCAGCCGGCATGGCCCTCATGTCAGGCTCATTCTGCTCTGGGCCTTTCCTACTAATCCTCCTCTAAAGTAACCTCCAACTTCTACTTTTCCAATGGGAAGATGTAAGAACTGTTTTCAGACTTGAGTAAGTAATCTTTAGGTGATATAGGTGAACCCATTAAGCCTAGTCATAACATTTAACATCAGTATACTCTATGTTTAAAACCACATTAGAAAAAATAATGCAAAGCTAGAAAAATGCTTATTTTCCACTTTCATTTTTTTTTCTCTTCACAGTCGTCTTTGACATCCATGTGTTTCTCATCATGGAAGCCACTCTTTGAATCCTTGTAATGTGGTTTTGTGGGGTGTGTCACCCTTACTTCTGTCTATGCTGCTTGAGATATAGCATTTTTTGAATCATGCCTAGTGTTGTCACTGGGAATTTATCCCATGCCTCTAGAATTTGTTTGTGTAACATTAGGACAGCTTTTTAATTTTTTTCCATTCATTTGTCCTGTGGGTATGTATTTATGATCTCCACACTCTAACCACTCACTGTATTGCTTTAGAAGTGATCTCTAAAATTTAAAAGGCTTGTTTACAATGACATCCAACATTTGCAATTGTTAGGTCATCCCATGGGGACAATTACTGAATCTTTGTTAAATTCCATTCCTTCTTTATTACCAATTATGTCCATTCTAGGTTAATTCGCTGAAAGACAATTCACTGAATGGCCAATTTGCTTAATTTACCTGTTTCTTTTCACTAATTTTAGTCGACAGGCTTTTATTTTGTCTTCCTAACCATAGTATTTTAAGGAATGTTAAATTGATCTCTGCCTCAGTTCCTTGCTGCCTGAACTGGGGTTGTTTGGTAATGTGGCATCCACTCCACTCCCTGCTCCATGTCTATAGACCTCCGTCTTCTTTAGGTACCATTCTTCCTTCACAGTCATGGGACTCCAGGGGAACTCACCCTGTCCCTGTTTAATTATGTTATCTTGAGTGAAGCTTGAAGAGGACAGATGCATATCAAGAGAGAGAAATGATGGAGTTTTAGTTTTGTTATGTACAAAGTTCCTTGGGGGAGAACACAGCATATCAATCAGGGCTACTTAGGAGGAGTACCAGGGTCCTTCACCAGCAGACTGAGGGTGCAGAACTGTGAGGAATTCATGGGAAGGAATGGGTGAGGCAGGGTAGGTGGGCTTATGATTGCTATCAAATTCATGTTCACTGTGACTGCTATTTAGAGACTCCAGATTTTTTTTAGGTTATTCAGGATTTGATAATAACTAGTAGTCATTTTATGAATGGTAAATCAGCAATTTATAGAAATTTTGTGTGGTTACTCTAAACCCCACTTCAAATGCAGGTCCTGATGAATTCTCCTGGTGGCATATGGCATGAATTTGGCCAGTTCTCGCTTGCTGCCCTAATACTCTCCCATTCTTTTTTTTTTAAATTAAATTTAATTTAATTTTTTATTATTAGATGATATAAAGTTTCAATTGAGGGGGAAACATTATCAAACATTCAAGAACAAATGTATATATACTTAGTTATCCAGGGCTAATGCCATGTCATGTATGCCCAGCTTGGGTTCCCCATGTTGCTGTTTCCCCCAGAACTATTCTTAACTTGAGAAAATTCTCATAAAAAAATCAAGAGGCTCTATCCAGACCAAGCCCACCCACTCCACAGCTCTTACTTCATTCTAAGTTACCCTGGAAGCATCTCCATTTTTTTAGGCAGTTGGGGTGAACACAAGTCAGTGGCTAGAATGCTTACTGTTTCTGAAGGTGAACTAAAAAGGGCACCCAAGAATGTCTTTGGGAAGGAGCAAGGAGCAGGGACAGTGGCCACTTCCTTTCCTCCAATCTTTAGGTGAGTATCAAAGCAGAAGGACCTTGGTTGTGAAGTCGTGAACTCATAAACCATCTGGAGAAACTCAAATGAGCAGTTGGCATGCAATGTATTTTGTATGTTTTCCTCTGTAGGTACAGTGTGGCTGTCCATTTTGGCTTGTCCTGCTGCCCCTAAGGAGTGCATGATTAATAAGATGTGCAAGCCCACTCCATTGAGTCCTACAGTTCCTTTCTTTGGGATGGGAAAACAGCCTGCCAGGGCCTTTGCAACCATGGAGTTGAGCAATACCATCAGTGAAATGGTTGTTCTGAGGAAGGGTATCATTGCTCTCTGTGCTTTTACTCCTGGAACGCAACTTCACAGTTCAACAACAAAGAGCTGCAGGGAGCCATTGCCAACGGGCTGGAGTTAAAGTGTGAGATGAAACAGACTTTCCAACTCCAGGGATTATCCTCTACTATTCTCTTCTTTCTTATTTGAGTGAGTGAAAGAGAATAAATCATGTTGCTCTTAAAGCTTGGGGTACTGATATGAGGACCCATGCAGATTAAAGATAGTAGAAACTCCATCCAACAGAATTTCCTCTGGACCCTTGTGCACACTTGGCAGCTATTTCCTTCAGAATTTCTACACTAGATTTTTAAATTTTCTGCCCATTGGTCCATCCCAGATTGCCTTATTTTTTATTACTGTTTACAAACTTTGATTTTTCAAACATGATTTAACCATTTTTTTTTTTTTACTTTTATTTTCTGCATGTAAATATGCTCATGCCTGGGGCTGGGATGCTGGCTCGGCAGTTACGGATCGGCAGCATGTGCAAGTACATGGGTTCAAGCCCCAGCACCCACGTACACAACTAAGTGTCAGAGCAATGACATATGAAAAACTCAATAAAAATTGATTCTCTCTGTCTCTCTCTCTCTCTCACTATCCTTCTCTCTTAAAAAAATGCTCATGCCTAAAATTATATGATTAGTCAGTTCATTCATTCTGCATTGCTTTATGAATCTAAATCTAGAACTCAACTCCTCTCCTTTCTTGTCCCTGGTAGATCCACTGCTCTTTTTTTCTTCAGTGCAGTTCTGTGGCATCTGTCATCTTTCAGTCCCAAGTGACCTTGGCAGTTCATAGTGAAATCAACTGGGCCCCATGCTCTCAGGTTCTATGTGTTCTACTGGCTCTAGGGTCTCATTTCTATCAGAGTTCTCTGATGACTCACTTGTTTTAGCAGCACTGACCTCAGTGCTGTCCCTTTAGCCTCAGAGCTTTGCACTTGCAATTTCCTCTGCCAGAAATTTGAATCGCTTATCACCTTTAGGTCTCTGCACACACTGCTTCCTCTACAGAGAGACATTTTCTGATGATTGAACAAGACTTCACTCAGCAGGTCACCTGCTCTGCTTTATGTTTCTTCACTTGCTATTCATGTATCTGTGCATTTACATATTCATTGTACAGTGATGCCTCTAGAATGTCAGCTCATATAGGCCAGGACTTACCTTTGTTTGTATCTATAGCTGGATCAGCATCTGGCAAGAACCTTCCAATCTCTACTCATTTTTTTCTTGCAATTCAGGAAGTCCACTTACTTGATGTGAGGAGAAAGAATTAGTGGAAGAGAAAGCAATGGAATGAGTCATTGGCTATGATTTCTGTGATCTGAGTCTGTGACCTACATTTTTCCTGGGTTGAAACTATGAAGACAGGCTGGAGTGTGCAGGGAAGTAACAGAAACTAAAGATCAAATTTGTTGGAGGTTTTCCATAAGTAGAACAACTTTCTGCTTTCCTTTCTCAGGCAAGCCTGAAAGACCTGTGATTCACGAGGTGGTGGTGGCTGGGTGTCTAGTCTGATGGTCTTGAGGTCAACAATCTGATGCCCTAGGCCCCACATTATAAGAGGAAGAAACTGAGTGTCTTTATTGGTTTTTCAGGGCTACCATAATAAAATGCTGCAGATTGGGTGACTTAAACAATGGATAGTTATTTCTTTATAGTTCTGAAGACTAGAGGTTCAAAAAAAATCAAAGTTTAATCAGAGTTGGTTTATTTTGAGATCTTTCTCCTTGGCTTGTAGATGTCTGTCGTCTCCCCATGTTTTCACATGATCTTCTGTGTCTTTTGGTGTCCCAATCTCTTCTTATAAGGGTAACAGTCATATGGAATAAGAGCCTGTTCAGATGACCTCATTTTGCATTAAGTTTCTCTTTAAAGGCCCTACTTCCAAATACTATCATATTTGGAGGTCCAAAGGGAAGAACTTCAACATATGAATTTTGAAAGGACAGAATCCAGTTTGTAATAGTGTCCAAGTGCCTACATATGGAGGATAGAACAGTTGAGGGAAAACAACTGGGCTACATGGGTCCTTGGGCAGGTAGGCTGAGAAGGGCTTAGAGGATATGACCTGGCCATCAAGGCTAAGGAGGATTGCAGACTTCAACTCTGAATGCTATTGTGGAATATTGAGACCATAGTGAGGCAAATTACTCCTCTGCAGAAGCCAGTGTGGGGAGAGAATTTTTATGGAAAATATGCGCTACTTCTTCTGATGCCAGAGTTCTATAAAAGTCGATCTGTATTCAGATAACAGATAACTTCCATGGAGGAAGGAGGGAGAAAGCAGCGTGAGAGGGGATAAAGACTGTGTGTCTACCCAAATAGATCTGAGTGTGTGTGTGTTTGTGTATGTGCGCATGTGCATGTGCATATGTTCATGTGCGTAAGAAACGGGAAATAAGAAATTCTAAGAATTCTAGAAAATAAATTCTAGGACTGGCCCAGTTTACTTGAATTTACATTCAAAGATTCCACAAAGAGGAACTAAGCTGAGATGTTTAGAAATAAAGAAAGTTAGACTGTCAGATTCAACCCCGCTCTGTAGTAAATATTTTATTCTGATATCTTTACATATATTTTTATGGGGAAAGTTCATAACCTTGTTTCTCCTTCATATATTGGATTTTTACCTATATTTCAGTTTGTTTATGATTCTTTTAATATTGTATCCCTTAGGGGTGCTATCAAAACTACAGGGGTCTAAACCAATAGTGAATTGAATTACTTTGAATCTACTGACTTGGATATAATTGGAAAGTGACTAAAGATGGCCTTTTACATTTTTATATTGGATTATTTGACATAAAATATCAAATGTAAAATTGTTTAATCTTTCTAAAATAAAAGGTTATAGTACTTTAATTTCTAGGTGGTATCAGAAGTGGTCTGTTATGTACCTTGCAGGTATGGATGCTTGCAATCCCTCTCTTTCTCTCTTCCTTTCCAGTAGAGATCTAGAATTCTTATAATAATAGTCTTTGGATTAAGTTCTGTCTTCCACATTTTAAGTTGTCACTTAAAACAATTCATTCTTTGTTTAAATGTTCCAAAGGATATAATTTTGAATATTTGGCAAATATTGACATTTTAAAATAAAACTTTTATATTTCTCTTCTAAATTTATCCAACAAATATGAATCCATAGTAATTTGATTCTCACTATCTGTTCCAAAATATAAGTTGTCCTAGCAATCATATTTCTACTTCGCTTCCTACATAGAAATTCTAATGTAACATATTGTTATATTTGAAAGTCTTTCCATTCATCATACTAGAACAAAAATAAGTACTATATAATTTTAATTTTAGTTTTTTAAAAATTCTCATCATCTTAAGAATCTAAAGTGTGAGCATTTTTCTTCTACATCGAATTACTATTGCAATTATTTTTCATATACAATGGGTCAGGAAACATACATTTATTACATGTTATGATCAATTATTATACATAAAAGTAGAAGTTTATTGGAATATATTGAATAGTGAATTTGATTAGGGGAGGCTGTTAAGATGCCTTGTGTAAAAGACCATACATTCCGTCCCCTTGTTTGGCCACCTAGTTTGGCTGCTTGGGAAAATGCAGTTAGCAATTGCCATGGATGCTTTACCTTTAGTAAGGAAAAGTATATTGTGAAAGGAATGAGTTGCCCTATGATCTTGAGGATCTATCTCAAGTAAATCATTTTAATGAATAAGTACATGGAGAAATCTGACTTCTAAACATTTGGTCTTCACCCTTAGGTGTCTGCGCTACTCCTGAGGGTGACCAAAGCCTACTTTGAAGACCATTGTCATTTAGTACAGGGACCGTTACAGAGGGTATTCAGGTTCACACTTGGGAAGGAAGAGAGCAGACTAGGCTGTGGTTTGGGTGCAGTATGGAGCTGCTTATTATGACAGTAGATGCCAAAGTTGAAGAGGATTCTGCTGTGACTGGAAGAATAAACTTATATTTTTAAAAAAGGAAAACAATTTAAAGCAAGTTAAACATGATAATTTACTATTCCTTAGAGGATAACTAAAATTCTCAGGTGCTAGGGAATTAGCATACTTCACAGGTAACTAAAATTGAACTTACTTTTAGAAATCTGTAGATATTCATTTGACCCAAATTGCATTATCATGAAGGGTAAAATGCCCACAGAAATCATAAGACCTACTGAGATCCAGATTAACAAAATAACAGAGAAGATATCAAAGACAAATTAAAAGGCTTTATTACAGAAGGCATGAATACCTTCAGGGAAAGTTTTCCCCTGGGTTATATAATATACAAGCCAGGTGAATATGTCAAATGTAAGACAAATAATGTTCTTAATAGAATTGCGGAATCAAACTTCTTTGATGGAACTGGATCAAGGCAACGCAGAGGCAGGAACATATTTATGGAAGATGAAGTATTGTCTTGGAATGCAGTGTCTCATGACATTTGGCTTTCAAAATGGGGCTCGACTTAATTTTGAGAATAGTTGTTTGAATTGAAAGTAAGCCTTAAGAACATGAAGAGGAATCATAATGGTGCTGTGTTGAGCAGCAGGCAGTCTGGGAGTTCATTGCGGTTCAGTGATGAGCTTGGTTCTACCTGTTCTTTTCTAGTTTTCTGGTGGGGCTACTGTCTTTACCTGCTGTTGTGACAGGTGCACTTGCTAGACCTCCTTGCTAGACCTCTCCTTGCAGTCTCAATTGCAGGACCCGCTCTTTGATAACTTAGCTACTGGGCAAACAATTACACAACAGCAAAGATCGCCAATGACTTTCTGCTTTCACCTTGGTCTCTTGGCAGGTGTGATATACTATTTTAATATAAAAAGTGTTATAGAGTGTGAGGTTCTGGACACTTCAGCAAAAATTTTTTGAGGGCAAGTGCAAGGGTGTTCCTTTGGTTTTATTTATGCTCTGACTTCTTGATGATGCACCTTTATTGAATAGATGTAAATATTTCTCTGTTTATTGTGTGACATTACCAGTGGTGAACTTCAGGTTGTTGTTTTACTTATAAGGAAGATAAATATTTTTAGGCTTTGTTATTTCCTATTGTTGGGGAATCTTTGGTAATTATACCTTATGTCATTATGTACTTGAAAGGAAAATAGGTTACTATTTACATTTAAAGGGATTTACTTTGAGAAATATTAATTCCTTATAATAATTCTAGGCAGTTTTTAAAAACATGAACCAACGTTAAATGTAAATAATGTAAAACTCAGAAATTAACAAGTGAGAGAAATGGATTGTGTTTTCCTAATATGATTGTAGTTTGAAGAATCCAAGCCCCTCCGCTTTTAGCATTCCTTTAAACATTGGATAAAAATATCATCAAGGCAAATAATATTACAAATTAATTCCATTAATATTCTAGCTACATGTATGGCAAATATACAGTGTTATCACATTTATATTCAAAGTATGAATACATAGATATATCATCTAAATTACTCCACTCATTATTTTGTAATTCATACCTAAATTAACCTTGAGTAATAGTCATTAGAATATTTTAGTTGCTTTTACAATAGGTACAGTCTACAACCTCAAGTTATACCAAGAATACATAAAGGGGCTAGGAAAGAGGTGGGGGAAAATTGGAAGGGTTAGTATTTAGCAAAATGCTTACTTTGGATTAAATGACCTTCTCTATAAATCAGAAGAAAAAGTTGTCAGCTAGATACTTTCTCATTTGCAGCATGTACAAGCAGCAGGAAAATGAGCCAAAGCACTCTTTGAAGCAAAACATTACATACGATGCAATTCGTTCTCACTGTTGTCTCTTCTCCTAGAAGCTATTACTGAAGATAAATCAGGTGAGGCTCCAGTACATCTCACTCCTCCATGGGCAGTTTCTATTAGCAGCATCTTTATTTTCTTACCTGAAATTCTCTTGCCCTTCCAAACAACTGGAATCAGACAGAGTGTGTGCTGAGTTAGCCTCTTGTGATGAGAAAAGGAATGTTCTGCAATATTAAAAACTAGAAAAGTTTGGGTCATGCTATTCTAGAGGATGTTTACAAGATACATTAAAATTTTTCTAAACTAATTGCAAAGTATCAGATAGTGCTTTGCTCTTCCTGGAAATTCTGCCTACTGGTTTGGAGTCAAGGCAACTTTCCCAGTACACTCATGAAATGAGTGTACAACAATTCTGCCCACTTTTAAGGCTTACCGAAAAATGTCAGCAGCCCCAGTGATCACCAAAGAT
The DNA here is from genome assembly GCA_004027875.1 of Aplodontia rufa. NCBI lineage: Eukaryota > Metazoa > Chordata > Mammalia > Rodentia > Aplodontiidae > Aplodontia > Aplodontia rufa. Next base: position 25,694 of record PVKS010007066.1, on the reverse strand, counting down.
AAGGTCACACTGTTTTCTTCCTTCTTTGAAAAAAAAATTATCATTGACTACTAATTTCCATTTGGCCTTCCCTATTTGTCCAACCTTATTTCTAATGACACCAGATGTTTTCCTTGTCAGGTTGTCCCCTTCTCCAGGGGTTTGACTTGTCATTCTCTTTCCCCTCTGTGCTTGCATTCATACTTCCCTGCTTTCCTCTCTGATCCCCTCAGCCATCCAAATTCAATATCTCTGCCTACTGCAGGTGAGTGCTCGGGGTTGGTATTTACCCTCCTACCCACTAATTCTCTCTGGTACTCACTGTCTTTTCCAGAGTAACAGTTCAGAATGTTAGAGAAGAAAATACTCCAAGAGAGTTTGGGGTGAAGCTTCCCCAACAGGGAAAGCAATGAGATGTCATAGCAACAGCCAAAATTAGATTCTTACTTATCTTTCTTGAGTGTCCATTTGTCTTTGAAATTATGTCCTTGAGTCCTTGTAGCCCTGCATCAACAATCCAAGAATAGAAAAATTGAATAACATACTCCTTTAATGACCCTTAATACCTAGGGAAGTAATTTTTCCTGTGCTTTTATGGTCCTCATTTTCAAATAGCATTTAATAACTGCATTTATATCCCAAGCCAAGCAAAATGTTCAACAATATAAAAAAAGGGAGCATGAGACTTTTCTCTTAGGAATTCTCTCATCCTATTTTTGTGAGTTTGAGATTTGTGATTGTGGCAAAACAAGAGAGGACTTAAGAGACTGTGATGGTAGTTGGGGTGGCATATGGGGGTCTGGGAGCTGCATTGAGCACATAGGGGTGAGTGGGCAGCATAATAGCATGGTTGCTGTACTGTCTACAGAAAAGCTCAGTGTTCCTCCCTTCAGCTGCCAGCGGCAGGACTTCCATGATTCTAGTTGTTTTCCTACTCTCTTGCGCGTGGACGGGCCCACAGATCTTAAGTTTCTGCATTAACTGTTTTGGCAGAGGAATGCATTAATTATGACTCCCCTTCTCAATTTCTATTGGCACAAACTTCCAATAGATTGGGATTAAAAGAACACTGTAGCTAACATTTGCTGTTTATGAGAGGATCAGTACAGACCTGCTCGGGGAGGCATCGCTCACACAAGCAGGGAACCTTGGTTGGAGGTCATTGAAGGAGGTCCACAAGTCACCCTCCAAACACTCATGAAATAAAGAGCCAGCTTAACATTTGCCAAATGTCACATCACAAAAGAACAAACCATGCTAAGACTCCTTTATCCCTTTAGGCCCAGTCTTGGAGGGATCACATCCTGAATGTGGATTGAAGGAGGAGGAATGGAAGAATAAAGCTGGGAAAAGAGATGCAGCCCCCAAACTCCCCCTGTCTATTATGTTTCTAGGTCTATAGCAGTAACATGGCAGAGGTGGAAGGGATTCTAAATTAGATAAGATTGTGGGGTTTTGATTTTCATGTTTAGTTGGGCAAATATTTCTAAAATGAAATTACTCTTGTGTCTAAAATGGACTGAAAGACTTAAGGGATCTGCTAGAGATTTCATCCAAGAGGCAAGGAATAATTAGTGAGCCTACAGATGTGGTTTGAACCAAAGAATCATGTTGTTTTCTGCTTGTATCCTTTGGTTTGTGGCTTGTTCCACTAAATGACTGCAGCTGTTCCTGTCCAGTTCCTGTTGTGCCTGTGCAGAGAAGCTGGGTTGCTTTACAGAGGAAGAATCCTAGTTAATTTTCAAAAATATACTTACCAGGTCTTGGCTCAGGTGAAACTTCCATGCATGCCTGGGTCCTGGGCGGTACCACTCACCATGATCACTCCATGTTGGAGCAGGCCAGAGCAGTGGGTGGGGGCAGCCAGACCTGACTGCCTCACCAACCTCCTCACCCACATCTAGCCTCATTTTCAGATTGCAGGGAGTGGGGTGACTCTGATTCCATCCACGTTCTTAAGGCTAAATTCTGTACAGGGCTTCTGTTCTGCCTTCCAGTTTAACCTGGTATTCTTCTCCATGCCATTTTTTTCTCTTATCTTCAATTCTCCCTACTAGTCATTGCCCATTGTTCTTTGGCTGTACCAGCAAGGATTGCAATGAGAATTGGTAGTCAAGCCAGGGGTTATATTCAAAGCCACAGCCTGGCTGGAAGGCAAATTTTCCTTTCCACTGTTATGGTGTCTCTTGGTAAAATAAAGGGACAATATAGGGAGAAATTGAGGAGGTGACTAGTATAAAAGCAGATCAATTTTAACTCACATTGTGGGTATACCAGAGGTAAATATGGAATCCCTATTTCTAGCTGTACTTTTTTGCAGGAAATAAAGATTGGCTTTGTGAGTCATTTCTGGAATCTAGTGAAACGTGCATTTGTAGGCACAGACTGTGCAATGGATTGATCCGGATTTAATGCAGTTCAACAATGCTTGTTGAAGCAATCACTGTTAAAAGGATATGCTAGCAACGCTGTAAAGCAGAGGGCTGAGTGGGTTTCAACTTTCCTCAGCACTGAGCCAGAAACTCCTCATTTGTTTTCCTTTTTTGAGAATCACCTCATGTTATTCAGACAAGGTGACAACCATTCCTGAAGAAGCTCTGTTAAGCCAATTTACCTCAGGCATGTGGGTGCAGACGTTAGAGGAAAGCTATAACTGATGAGAAATTGTTTTCCCAGCTCCACGGTGCTTTCCACTGACCAAATAACTGAGGTATTCTTTCCAGAACCAGGAGTCCCTCTTCCTGTGCTTATAGGATGTGGGACTTTGGCAAGTCATTTAACCTGACAGACATGTGTGTGTGTGTGTGTGTGTGTGTGCGTGCGTGCGCTTGTGTGTGTAGAGAGAAAACCAATTTTATTTAGTTTTTCGTGTGACTTTCGTTGCTCCAACACTTCGTTGTTTATGAACCTGCATCCTTGCCCATGCCAGCTAGTGCTGTAACTACTGAGCTACCGCTCCAGGCCCAACCTGGCAGATCTTTAGCTGCCTCACTTAAAGCATGTTGGAAGGCAGGCTAAACACTGAGGGCTGATGTGATCTGTAATCCTGTAGTTTATGACTTCTTTTCTGTTGGTGGAAACTCAGTGTGGATATGTGATTTTAACCTGAGTCTGACTTTGCGATGCCACATCCCTTGGTGGCTGAGGTGGTCTGTCTGGGTTCTGACTTTGGCATCTGAAGATACAGGGTGGTTTTAGCACCCTGGTCTCTCATGGTTCAGAGATGACAGAACTGTACTCAGAATCCTTGTTCAAATAAATAGTTAAGAACACTTTGGAGTTAAAATAGATAATGATTTTTTTGTTTCTTAATATTGGATATCACAATACAATGTTGTAATATTTTTATTAATTCTTAAAGAAGTTGTATATCAGACCCAGACCATTTTTTGAAAAAATATAATTCAAGGCCGTGAATGTAATTGGCTCTATTAAATACACCTTTTGTTTTCTCTATCATTTAGCTATTCTGGATGGAACTGGACAAGGGGAACAGTTTGCCCCCTTTACTGTATTGGGTTCTATGGCATTCAGGGAAAGAGATCAGACATGACTCCTGAAAGAGTTATATGAGAGTTGGGGATAAGACACAGGGGCAAGGAAGAGTTAGATAAGAAACATAGAAGTTCATTATTAATAAATATGAGGCTTCCTGGTGTTGAGGGCATGTGTGATGACTACATGGTAAACAATTGATCGAAATATTCCTTATGGCCTAGAGTCTCACTATTTGTGATGTAGAATTTGGCTGCAGAGCTTGGTTTCCTGTCAGTCTATCCACTGACAGTACTGGTTGTTGACTCAGTTTAGTCTAAAAGTCTGTATATTTTGATTCTCTGTGACCCTTTCTAGATAACATGAGGTACTCTTTCTACTTCTGAGGGGAACTGTTATATCCCTGATCCCTTATTCAGTTATTTCTTTTCCCAAATTTCTGGAAGTATGTGAAGACAAGGATTAGGTCTATTTGCTTACTATTATTTTTCAATGATGAGCACTTTTTTTTTTTGTTCAACATAGTCTTACATTTAAGAGGGAATTGTTGCCACAGAATCATGAACACATGTATAATGACAGAGCAAGCCAAGACTGATGCCATTCCATGATATCCTCTCTTGTGTTCCCCCCAATCCCATGTTTCCCCCTACTTAACTCCCATGATAGTTGGGCTTCTCGTGGAAGTCAAAGGTTCCCCACTGGGTTGATAACCCCCCTAACTCCCGCTCTCCAGCTACGTTGATGACCCTTCTATTCCCTCTCCCCTCCCCATTCCCCTTCCTTCGTCCCCCAGTGTCATAGGCAAGGTTCCCCTTGCTCATGAAGTAATTCACTCACGTTGAGGTTATTATTAGCTTAGCCAACCTTCAGCCTGCTTTTTCCAGTTGTATTCTAGTTTCCACATATGAGAGAAAACATTTGGCCCTTGAGTCTCTGAGTTTGGGATATTTCACTCAGCATAATTATTTCCATCTCCATCCATTTGGCTGCAAGTGCCATGATACTGTTCTCTCTGATAGCAGAGTAGAATTCCATTGTATATATGTACCACAGTTTTTGAATCCACTTGAATGACAAGTACTTCTTGATTGAAAACAAATTCATGTATAATCAAAGTAGTAATCTTGTAGTCTTGAAAAATGATTTTGAAGTTTCCAGTACAGGTTTAATGTTTTTTTTTTTTTTTCTACTTGGCCTCTGTAGTTATATTATACTTCTCCTATGGCATGTCACGTAATTTAGGATTCATGGTCCACGTGTATTGTGCAGTTTTGGCAGGGAACCAAAAATATAATCAAATTGGTAATTTGGAGAGGGTTTTGAAGTGGGCAGGATTTAGGGAAAGCAATAAGGGCTGGTGTAGTACCCTAGGGCTGGTGAAGGGAAATAGGTGAGGGAGGGGTCAGTTCCTCCCTGGAGGGAGGCAGCCAACCACAGTGGAAGAAGAGGCAGGGAAGAAGCCAGGGGAAAGACACCTTTATCCTGCTCCACTTTCTGGAGTGCCTCTTATTCACCAAACCAATCAGAAGCAAGGTGAAGGAGCTCGCTGCTGCAGGCCTATGGGAACACCAACCAGGAGAAGAATACCGCTCATTCTGCCAGCATTCTTGGAGTTTAATCCTAAGAATAATGAAAACAAGGTGAGGATTTTGACAAGGGAAGTGGCATATTCTGATGTATGTTTGGAAGAGATTATGCTGGTTGCTGCGTGGAGACTTGCCTATATGAGCAAAGGTGGAGGTGAGCAACTCTGTGAAGAGGTCCATGTAGTATCCATGACTGTCTCTTAGCCTCTGCAAAAAATTCAGTTGCTGTAGACGGGCTTCTTGCTCTTTCTGTTGTTATAAATTTGTTTGACACTTGCTCAGGACCACACATGGATAGAAACTCCACAATGGAGGTTGTTGTGTATGGTGAGAGTGGGTATGAATTTCACAGGTATGCAGGAGACTTGACATGATGCTACTGTTGGTTTTCAATTTGGATTGAAACTTAGTGCTGGGATCTAGTTAAGCATGGTCCTTTTATGGAAAATTACCCCATGTGCTTGTGCATGGGTGTGTGAGTGGGTGACTGTGGGAATGTTTGTCAGAGTCCTTGAGGAGGAAGTTGTCTTGTGTAAGTTCTTGTGAAGTATGTCATGTTCACTAGACTTCTCGCCTATTATTTCTATATTATAGGATCAGAAAAATCTGGGCTGTTCTTGGAGTCTGCTTTCTTTAAATTATACTTTGGTAACAAAGAAATGAATCTGAAAGAAACTTTCTGAGAAGGCTTTTAATACATTGGTCATCCTGTAAGAAAGTATATTTACGTGTTTGTGCACACATACACACATGTGGGTGAGTAGGGAGTAGAGTAAGGGAGAGAGGAGGAAGGACAGAGGGAGAAGAGTGAAAGATTTTGATGAACCCAGCTTGTCTTCTAAAATGTTTTGTAGAAAATGCACTAAAATATGCTTTGTCCAAAATGAGGATAAAAGTGAAACTCCTGAAACTGGAAAAAAACTCCAGAACCCAAACCAAAAATCTCCAAGACTTTTCTTTCCTTTTATATTGCACAGATTGGGTTGAGCTCATCCCGCTGAGACACTGAGACATTACATGCATTTGCCAATGTGATCTGTAGTTCTGTCAGGGTAAGTCATACATGAAGTCTGTAGGAAGAATAAGAATGTTGAATCAAGAACCCATTAAACTTTTGACTCCATCTCAGGTATAGGGCTACATAATATGATTGGCTGCTTGAAGATCAAATAGTATATTTGTGTTGTGGACTAGAATTTTGATAACATGTAGGGAAAGTAATGAATGACTTTAGTTTTCTAGTGATTTTAAGAATATATTTTAAAAAACAGGTTACAGATTTTCAGATTGAAATTGTTAAGGAATAAATCAAATGTTAATGATGGATATTTCAATACTCTGTTAAAAGTATATGGATCAGGGCTGGAGTTGTGGCTTGGCAGTTATGGTGCTTGCCCGGCATGCGCAAGTACACGGGTTCAAACCCCAGCAACCACGTACACAACCAAGTGTCAGAGCAACGAAAGCCATGTGAAAAAATAAATAAAAATTGATTCTATCTCTCTCTCTCTCCTCACTATCCTTCTCTTTTTTTAAAAAAAGTATATTGTTCTAAATTGTTCAGGAATTTTTGAATCATCAGTTAGTATTCAAGGGATGACTATCTGTAATGAGATGGCTTTTAACAAACTCATTAAAATGCATTCAATTGACAAAAATAAAATGAATGTGGACTATCTGTAAGGCAAGTAAGGAAAACCAAAACGCATAAGAAGTAGTCTCTGCACCAAAGGAGCTTACATATTGTAAGAATTTTTTGCAGTTCGATATAATCACCTTGGAAAGCTATCATCTTCATACAATGAAATCACTTCCGCAAAACATTTAGGAACCTAGGAACCTCCTGTTTGAAACTGTCTTTAGAACCACTTTAACACATTTGCTCATGTGTGTGAATATGGATACTCATTGTCACTCTGGTTTATTAGAGCAGAACTTAGCAAAATATAGCCTGTGGGTCATATCTGTTTGGTGTGGCTTCACAACTAAGAACAAGATTTATATATTTTAAATCGTTGGAAAGCAATCAAAATAATAGTGTATTGTGATACATGAAAACTGTGAAATTCAAATTTCAATGTTCATAAATAACAGGTCAAACTTTTTCTGAGAGATCAAAGATTTTATTTTACTGGATGGACAAGCTAGGGTACCTGATTCATGTTTTGAAGTCATACACAAATAATTCACAAATACTATATGGAATGGCCATGTTGCTACTACAAGGAAGAGAGTAGTCCCTGGATTAGTTGGGATATAAAGAATAGGCAGAAGGAAAGTTCATCTTAGTAGGTTCCCAATGAGATCTGATGGAGAAGTGGAACAATGCTTGGGTGCAACAGAAACACAAGCCCATTGTCCTTCGCCCAAATGTGTTGACATCAGGTCTCTCCCTGTCTTCTGTGTTCACTGTATCTCTCCATTTCTGAGCCTGTAGACCACCATCTCTCTTCAACTAATTCTCCACCACATGGCTTCTCTTTACTGGTGGCTTCCACTATCTTGTTGCCTCTGCCCACTCTTCCCACTCTTTATTGATCCTTTATATTCCTCTTGGCATATCACACTCAGATATTTTGAGAAGAAGATATTATTAGATCTGATAGTGACTACCTTATAAAGTATGATTTTGATGTCCACAGAGTTTGACCTAAGTCTTTTTCCAGCTAGTAGGACATTCCATAGATAGCTGTCAGGGTTAGGAATAAAAGCAGGCCTAAATTTGACCTGTCACCCTCTATTTGCTTGTAGAGATTCATCTGTTGATATCTTGGTTGGTAATATGCACTGGCATAGGCACCTGTGGGCATCAGGGATACTGCTCAAAATTGCAGGTATCCTCCTCTTGATTGAGGTAAACAGACAAACAGCATCAACTTGATGACTCCATATAGTCAAAAAAGGTCACTAACTGGGAGTCGACTGTAAGGTATTCTAAGATGAAAAGAAATGCTATTGTTACTGAGTGTTATCAAGATAAATTGAAAAGGGGAGAGAGCAAATCAATCTGAGGCAAGTTTATGATAGTATTATGGTTGGATATGTGGTATCCTCCAAAAGCTCCAGTGTTAATGCAGAAAGCAAAATGATTAGATAATTAGAGCTGTAACCTAATCAGTGGATTAGTCCATGTGATAAGCTAATGATTTGAATGGATTACTGGGTGGTAACTGTAGACAGGTAGGGTATGTATGGAGGAAGTAGGTCTCTGGGGGTAGGTCCTTGGGACTATATCTCCTCACCTTGGCTCTTCCCTCTCTCTCTCTCTGCTGTCCAGCTTTCAAGAGTCCAGCAGCTTTCCTTTGCCTTGCCTTTCTGCCATGATGATCAGCTTACCTGGGGCCCAGAGCAATGGAGTTGGCTGACCAAGGATTGAACCTCTGAAACCAAGAGCCAAAGTAAACTTTTCCTCCTCTAAGTTGTTCTTGTCATATAGTTTATTTCTCTCTTTATTACTTTCTCTCTTTTTATTGTTTTTCCTTGACTAACTTTGCCATTAAATGCTGGAGTTACCTCAAACTATAGGAATGGAATTCAAGTGGCTCCTACAAATTATTCTGTACCCAGTTGCTCCTCTTCAAGAGGGAATGAAAAAGAAAAACAGTGAGACATCTCCCTGGGCCTTGCCTGTCTATGTTTGAAGGAGGGAGTTGATGGCAATTGCTAAGTATGGCATCTGGGCTGCAGCACAGCTGAATAGCATTATGGGAGAAGTTAATTAACCCTCCAGATGAGAGGCAGAGCTCCAGACAGTTGGAGCATCAGGATAATTTTAGAAAGAATAAGATATTTTGAAATTATGCAATGAACTCTATTAAAGTAATAACAGCTGGTACCAACTTGACAAACCAATGAATTTTAGAAAAAAAGATAAACCACGCATTTCTTGTGAAACCCAGACAGACTAATATCATCAGGGATTCCAGAAAAATCACTTACTACTGTCAAGTCAACACACAAACTAGTTGACCATTTATAAATGGATGAAAATAAGTTTAGCCAAACTTAGCAAGATACACTGAAAGATAGGCTGGGGGTGAATGGTAGGTACCTGAGCAGTTTTACTAACCTTGCCAATCAGCAGTAATTGTCAAACTGCTTCTCCCCATAGAACCTGGGGAGACATGAGCTGCCCACTGGTGAGCTGGTGATGCCTTGGAGAGCGCTTTATTGACTATATTTACCATTTTTTGGTTGTATTTCTCCCATGAATTTAATAAATTTAATAGAAATGCTCATGAATCTGAACCTTGACTAGTAAATGTTCTCTGATCCTGACAATAAGTGTTTCAGCTATGATCATTTTCTGTTTTCTGCCAGTTTCATAGCCTTGATGTCCCATGTCTTGCTGCCTGAGGCCTTTATTGGGACAACATATTTCCATTTCCTTGAGCATTCTTTCTTTAAAATATTTCTCACTGAAAATGAGCCTTTTTGAGATGATTATACCATAGTCATTATCTTTCCATGGGATCTATAAGCAATTTTGTCAGTGTGTATCTAGTTTTAGTCTCTCATTCTTTCACTGCGCCATGTAAAGAACAAACACTAGGCCAGTCTTTCACTGGTACTTTGACACAATTCTTTAATCAGTGAACATGTTATTCTTTCCTCACTCCAGCCAAAAATAATTATTGGATTATGTGCAATGGTATAAAATATGTTTCTTATACATGAGATAAAGTTCTATAGATGAATTGAGTGGCATGCTCACAGATTTCCCCAAGTAACCTCTCAGGAGACTGAAATCCAAGAGCCATGGGACCAAGCCCTCAGGCTGAAATGGGATGTGGAGTAGCCCCTCTTTCTCTGTAGCTCAATAAAGCAGCTGGCTATTTACAGTGCCCTTCCTGCTCACTGACGCTGTTAACATTTTTCTTTTCAATTTGGATATTGGCCCATATTAGTTCCCCTCTCATGAGGTACGTGCCATTTTGATTTAAAAATAATGGGAAGAATGCTCTGGCACTGCTTGTTGGTGATATGACTCTCAAACTGTCTACAGATTGCCGAGTAAGTGAAATGTTTTGACAGAGAGAAATATGTGTTGTCAACATCGCTTTACCCATGGTTGAGAAGGGAAATTGAAACTACTTCAGCAGGGTTCAGATGTTGATGACGAGAATGATCTCCTCAAGACAATGGGCTGTGGACCATTTTATTTTCCTGTATGCCTTGTTCTTCTCTAAAGAAATGCCCAATTAAAAGCATAGCTCATGTGCTTAAAAAAGTAAAAAAGGCTTGGAGGGGATTCTGGGAAGGAACAGTGACAGCAGCAATCCCTCATCTCAGGAGCGACACCTTAGGACCATTGTGGAGAAGCAATGCCATGCTGTGTGTGACCTCTGGTGTTCTGCATAGCGATTTCAAAGGAGACTCAGAATGAACACAACTTTTTTTTTTTTCCTTAGAGAGAGAGAGGGAGAAAGAGAATCAACTTTATTTTGTCATCTGGCCTTTGTTTCTCCAACACTTAGTTGTGCATGTGGTATTCTAACCTGGGTCCTCGAGCATGCCAGACAAGCACTCCAAATGCTGAGCCACCGCTCACTGCAGCTCCTGAACATAACCTTTTCAAGATAGAAAGGTTTTGGGGAAGGGAGGGAGACATGGGTTATTTCTGATACAGCAAATAGCAGGCATGGGCTGAAAACAGAATGATGAATCCCCAGTACACTGATACATTTAGGACACTTGTGGATTTGTCTCTGGGATTAAATGAAATTGGGAACTGTGCAGCTGTGTGTTGTTTCCTAGCAATCTGACGTTCTTTCTGTTTTCCTGGCAGGTGTGCTCCTGTGGACCTGGTGTTGGAGGCGGGGACAGGGGCAGCTTGCAGAGCTCTGCTGACCATTATCTTCACATCCTGGTCTGCCTCATGCAAGCTGCTATTTTCTCTCTTAGAGAGCACTCTTGATAAGAGAAAATGTTGACAGCTTTGTCTTTCCTGAGAATCACTGAGGAAACTTTTCTTCTTTCCAATTCATTTTACATACTGTGTGGGAGAAGGGACAGGGGATGTTGCTTTGGGGATTGGCCTGCCTCTCAATGTGCATTTAACAACCCATTTTTTTTTTTTTTTGAGCACTTACCATGTGCAGGACTGTTTGTGAATTATTATTGATCATACCCAGATAAATGAAGCTGAGTTCCTGTCCCTAATAGCTTCTAACATGTTCGTTTAAAAAAATCTATTATCTAATTGGAATGACTTTAAGAAAGGTATAGATAGGTAAAGTAATAAGATTATTGACATGGGTTGGACTTCCTTCCCTGGTTCACTCTGTAGGATCTGTAAATAGGCAGATCTGAGTTTGAACACTGACTCCAACACCTGTTTGCTATGACTTTGGTTGACATAAAGCATTTTAAGCTCTAGTTTTCCATTTCTTTCTACCTGATGGTCTGTTGGGATAAGTAAATGAGATGCCATGTATACAGCATTTAGTGCAGGGCCCAGCGCCTGTGTGTCTACCTGGAATGTCAGCTTCCTTCTCACTTCTTTTATACCACACGGTGTTCCCTGAGTTACGCAGATGCCTCTCACCAACCTGCCAGTATCTCACAAGTGACCACCAGCAAGAGGAGGACTTCTTCAACTGTGTTGTAGCTCTGCAATAGAAATGAATCCAAAAAATGGGTGGCCATATTATAATGAGGATGAGTTTAAAAAACCAGCTTTTCAAAATTTATAAGTTCGAGTGATTCCTGTCTTCTTTAAAGAAGGAGGACACAAGAGAGGAGTGGGAGTCGTGGGCTGTTCACCAATATCTTGGCCTTTCTCCTTCTGGGAACATTGTCAGGGTTATTCTTCTTGATCCCTGGAAGCTAGGCATGCTCCCTAACTTGCTTTAGCTAATGAATTGAGAGCAGAAGTGACCTGTGCCACTTACAGGAGGAAACGTTGGCAGATTATATTTTCACTGCAACCATTGTCATGGAAGAAAATATTGAATTGGGGCTTGTGGCAGCCAAGGCCTATGAGGTCTTACAAGGAACAGGATTCGTCTTTTAGTCCATGTTAAAAATATAGCACGGGTGAGAGATGGACTCTTGTTGTTTTGCACCACTGAAGTTTTGAAGTTGTTACTTTATGATCTGAAAATTTCACACATATTCAAACAATTCTGTTTTTGCTGAAAACATTTCAGTGATTCTTCTGATGGAATTGCTTTCAGGGCCACATGGGACAGCCACGGTCTCACTGTAAAGCCATGCCTGTTCACTGCTCTATAGCAGTACTGCCAGGCGTGAGCCTCCCTCTTATTCATTAGACTTGACTGACTGCATCTGCTGTAAGAAGAGACTGAATACCATTGAGCTATTTGAAAGAATGTGCCCTTCAATAGCAATGTCTTACAAGTCTAGGGTGGAAGTGGAGAATATGGAGGCAATTTTCCTAGGATACAGGCAATAAGAAGGTACACAGCTTACAGAAAAATTTAAAATAACAGAACCAGTTTGGAAACATTCTATTTTTAATTTTCACCACAAATCCACAATCCTAAAAAATGTTAGGGACAAAGTATTCCTCCCTTCCAAACACTCCCACTTCTCCCCTCCTTATGCAACTGCTCAAGAAACAGTTGCAAAGAATTTTCAGGACTTTTAAATAATAGAAATATGAATTGGAATGTGTTGCAACCACTACATTATTGACACTTATTTGGAATATGTCCAAAAGAAAAGCATCCTCTTTATGGTTGTCCTTTGTACATTAATTTGGATGTTGGCTACAAATTTGTATCTAGTGCCCATTTGTCTAAATCCTCATCTATAGATTATATGATCCATTGGGCAGGTCTGATCCTCATTTGCTATTAGATACCCATTGTATCTCACTAGTATTGTAGTACTGAGTATATAATTGGGCATTTTTTTACTCAGCTTTCTGTCACCATAACAAATGCACTAGAGAAACAACTTATAGGGAAAAAAGATTTATTGTGGCTCATGGTTTCAAGAGTTCAGTCCATGGCTTTGTTGCTTTGGGCCTGTGTGGCCCAGTACATCATGGTGGGAGCATGTGGTAGAGGAGGTAGGAGATTTGCTCCTTCCTTGGCAGCGGAAGGAGAGAGGGGGGCAGGGCACTGAGACTGGCATTCCAATATCTCTTTCAAAGGCATACCCCCAATTTACTGTCTCCTTCATACTTTTTCGATACTTTATTATCTGCATAAAATGAAGTCCAAGCAGAATGGAGAGACAGGGAAGAAAAAACTGATTTGTTTCAGGAGCTATACTCCTGTTAATCCTAAGTGAGAGTCCTGGTTGTAGGTGAAATTTTGTAAGTGGTAAGATGGGTAAGTAGGAGAACAATTTCAATATTGGCTGAAGTTCCAGGCTAAAGTTTTGGAAAATATCAATGAATATAATACTCAGAGATAATGATTGAGATTGGCCCACCATAGTCAATGATCATGGAAAATTCCTTGATACCAGGTCACAGTGAGCTTGGCCAAGGGGGAAATTTCCCTCCTGAACTCTGATTGTTTTATGTATAAGTTATGAAATTTGAGCTTCTGGGATGAGGGGGTGGAGTGCAGTGAAACTAGAAAACATCCCCACTGCCTTACTGCGAGCTCCATGTATCTGTGTTTGCCAGTAAGCGTGTAGTTGACTGATGGGCAAGTGTTTTTGCACTTAGAGACTTGACTTGAGATCCAAAGGAAAAAAGCACTCTAATATTTGGATATATTTTTGTGCACTGAAAAAAACTCTGGAACTTTTTCACTATCCTTCCTGAAAAGAATAACTGCATGGGCAACCCTGGCCTTATACTGAATAAAACATATACATCTGGGAGAATATTTGTTTCTTTTTTTAAAATACTTGCCTTTGGAAACATTATATATTCTTGGATTTTGGATAATATGCTTTAGTAAGTAAACGAATTTAGGAACCATGATTACCACCATTTTCCATGTAGATAGTCTTTGGATAATTTATTTATTTTCTGCTGCTGAAAATGCAAATCTAATCCAGGGCCTTGTATATGCTAAGCAAGTACTCTTCCACTGAACTATATCCCCAAATCTATTTTTTTTGGGCAGGGGAGGGGGACTAATTTAGAATATGCTCTATTTACTTTTGTTCATTTGTCACTTGTTAGTCAGACAATAAAAGGAATTCAACTCCAAGAGTGACCTTGGGTGAGTCACTTAACAGTTTTAAACTTGTCATCTGTTATATATCAGGGTTACATCCATTGACATCTGAGGCCCCTACCAGTGCTACAGGTGTCTGATTTAGATGTGGGCAGGCAGGCAGCTGTCACAGATGAAGCTGTGCGTGCATCCCCATGCCATTCCCTTTTCATAGCTTCCATTTTCTTTGGTGCCTAAGAAATACCATTTCACAAGGAAGTCCTTAAAATAGACTATTTATTCATTCCAAAGCAGGGTTTGGATTTTTGAAAAAAAATGTTCTGGATGAAATGAAACAATTAAAAATTTACTGAAACATTATTTTTGGGTCTGCACATTGTTTCAAAATCCCATTCCCTTTGTCTAGTCTTTGTCAGAGGATTTGGGCAGCTTGGTTTTCTTTTTTCTTTTCTTCTTTTTTTTTTTTTTGTTTTTTGGCTTTCATCAAATATCTCTCTTCTCCTTTCTGTACAAGATAAGCTCTGCTTCCTTTTTCCTGGCTAGATGAAAGCCTGTGTACTCTGCTCTTCCTGATATCAACCCCATGATGGTGGTACAGGGGTTCACGTCATTCCAGATAGTCAGTTTCAAAGGATAATTTGAAGACTGTGGGATGAAAAACAAGCTTCAATTTTCCTCTTCAGATCTCTCTGGTACATACTGCCTGTGTATTATTTTAGCAAGCCCATTCAAAAGTAGACTGTTGCCTTCTCTGACTCGGCACCAAATCAAGAAGTGGCACATAATGTATTGTTGTGTTTATTATGCATCATTTTGCTGCTGACACTGGGGCCATCAAATATTGGGAAATTTACAACCAGGGAGGTCCAGCCATCATGCCTGAAGTGAAGGACAAAGTATTCTGTTATTCATTCCCAGCTCTGACCCATTATGATCAGACAGTGAGCAATATACTTATCAAAGTCAAAATAACCTTCACTTTAGAAAACACACTTGTCCTTAATTGCCAGGATAAGAATGCATAAGCAGGCTCTTTTGATAATGGAATGGAGACTGAGTAGATGTAAGTTTTGAGTATTTTGTAATTTAGCAATAGAGGTGAGATCAATTATGTTTTAATTCACAAATCGTGTATATGTTATACTGGAGAAGTTAAAAGACTTTTGAAGTTTAAAAATATTTATACAGTCTAAATATGTACACCATACTTTTATATATCTTATACATTTTTTTCTGAACTCTTTTTCTTTTGAATCTAAGCTAAGGCTATTATTTCTACTTATATGCTCCACTGTGTAGCAGTAAGAGTTTGGATTCTGCATCAGAAAGATGTGCATTTGAATCCCTAACTACTCCTCTGACATAGACATACTCCTCATTTATTTATCTGTATAAAGATAATAATAATAGCACCTACCTCCTACAGAGGTGTTTTAAGGATTCAATGAGGTTGCACATATTGAAAAATTCTTTTTTTTAAAGAGAGAGAGAGAAGAGAGAATTATTTTTTTTTCATCACTTTTTTCCCTGTACTCAGTTGCTTATGTGGTGCTGTGGATCAAACCTGGGTCCTCATGCATGTCAAACAAGTACCCTATGCCAAGCCACCTCTCCAGTCCCTGAAAATTCATTAAGAAAGTCCCTGGTACATTATGAGAACATGAAAAATAGTTACCATCATCATTATTACTCCTCCCCTCCTTCTATTATTGTTAATAACAATAGTCCATAGAAAGCATGTACTGCCAAGTTCTTTATATACAAGAGACAGGGAAGCAAATGTTTCCATTTTAAAAGTACATTTGCATCTTATGAAACTGGGTGGTCTTTGAGAGCTTTAATTGACTCAGAAAGCAGAGGAAGGCATTAAGAATAATTGTTACTTGGCAAGGCAAGTACTTAGTGACTATGTTCACCCCAAGATATTCTTTATGTAAGATATATCTTTAGCTGGGTAGTGGTGCACACCTGTAACCCCAGCACCTTGGGAGCTGAGACAGGAGGATTGTGAGTTCAAGACCAACCTCAGCAAATTAGCAAGGCTGCAAGCAACTTAGCAAGACCCTGTCTCAAAATTAAAAGAAAAAAAAGTACTGGGGATGTGGCTCAGTGGTTAAACACTCATGGGTTCAATCCTCAGTACCCGCCTCCCCTAAGAAATATATCTTAAGAGTTAATTTAATCTATGCAGTGTTCATCTACACAATTTAAAGTTAGGGCTGTTTATTTGGAAATAGACAAGCTCTAATATACGTATGGTAACCCCTGTACCTACAAGTTTTGGTGTGGCCATATGCAAAGGACAGAACACCATTAGAAAATGAATTCAACTCTATTTTGGGATCTGGGAAAGGCAAGAAAAGAGCACGAAATTTGGTCATACTTCCTAGCTGAGTCCTGGAACTGACATAAAATGACAAATGTCTTCTGAGCAGTAAAGTCAGGTGACAGCATTTGCTCTCTTTGGTTGTCACAATTCCTCCGTAATGATGGTAGGTGAGTTAGATGGTGAATTGGAGAAATTAGTTTGAGAAGAGAAATATTGGGAAATAAAATAACTGACTATTTTATTTATGCAATAGTAATCCTGAAAGTTTTGTTATTGTTTGTTATTTTTAATGTTCTCTGTGGTACCACTATAGGATTAAGTTTTAGTCAAATGAACTGCTAATGGTATATACTTTCAAACAAAGAGTCTATTCTAAAATCACAAGACAAGAAATAGAGGACTCTACTTGAAATGAAAATACAGTCTGGGTATTTTTATCTCTTCCTTAAGTAGAATGAACAGGTAAACCTGTTAGAATCTATTCATGATTCACACACACACAAGTGCACACCAAAAAAACAAGTCTTATCCAAATCCATCAAAAAGTTCCCTTTCAAGCTACGTGTGTATTACATAAAAACTGCTTGGCTTTCACAAGACGAACTGCTCTGAGAAGAGGAATCATAATGCATATTCATAGGTGACGAAAGCTGTCTTGGGAAAGACTATAAAACCTTAGAGGCCATAAAGTCTGGAATTGAATTCCAGAATGAAAGTGCTATGAAAGCTCAAAGTACAGGCTAAATATGTGTGGGGCTGAGTAAATATAGTTTTTGGTATGGAATTGCCACGTCCCCCTCCTCCTTTTAGACCACTTGTTGCTTTCTGAGAGTGACCCTGTAATTGATGGAGAAGATAAAATTTAATGAAACAGAATAAAATTTTGTCTGGATAAATTACAAAATGGTTTCATTATAAATTTTAAAGAGATACCCTTGGCTAGCATTTTGAACTGAAAAAGAAGCTTCTATATAATTAGTATGTTCACCTTCAGAGGCTCAGCTCTCTCCAGAAGGGTACACACTTGTGGACACATCAGCCTATTGGGGCCAGAGGAGAAGCCCAGGTCTGGTTTGTCTTGTGTATAGTCTGGAAGCCTAGAAATAATTCTATACGAGTGTCAGCTTTCCAAATGGCCTCCTTCTTTTCTGACACTGCAGTCTTTTTTTTTTATTTTAATTTTTATTTTTGAACAACTATACGAATTTTTAACAAAATAATATAAAATGTGTATAGTTTCTGGATACTAGATTTACCTCCAGGAGTGCCCCTCCCCAATTTCCCACCCGAATCCCTCCCTTCCCTTACCCCAGTCTTAAAAGTGCCTGTGTCTTTATAATCTTCATAAGGCTGTGAAGGAGAGTTTGTTACCAAATTTATAGCTCTGATCTATACACATCCATGCTGGGTTCCTGCTAGAGTTTCTGCCAAGCTCTAGGGTCTCCCCTGAAGCCTCCCAAGGTGCATTTTCAGCACATTTCCTGAGAGAACTCAGTGCTGCTGCTTTGCACAGGTTTTTACTCTATAAATCCTCTACATTCCCATGGCTGCTCTCTAGGCCACTAGCCAGTCTTATATTGTATGTGTGAATTGCCACATCTCCAGGGATGGCTGAGCACTCCTGCCTGGATGGTGTGAACAAACCTCCAGGTGCAGAACACAAATGAGCTCTAGCCGTACAATGCTCTTCTGTGACCAGTGTCCCCAGGTAGTGCCCAAGTGCTTTGTGTACAGATGCATTCAGCTGCCCCGACAGTGGTTATATGACTGCTCTGTTTTAACTGTGAAAGGCAGCAATGTGTTTGTTTTTCTTTGTGTTTAAATGAGCATGGTCACTTGTTTTTCATTCTGGTAAGATGATTGGACTTCCCAAGGTTCATTGTACCAGCCGTGAAGCCATCCCCCATGGAAAAACATGAAGGCATTGCTTTAAAAGAGTTGACAATGGAGGATGAGTCCTTGGAGGCAGGAGAGAAAGATGTATATCAGTTTTAATCTCATGGTTCATTTTCCCACTGAGAGTTTAACAATTGTAACATCTTCACATTTATAATGTTTAAAGGGAACAGTCAGTAGGCAACCCAAGGTAGGTGAGGGAAGAACCAGAGCTAAGCAACATCAAAGTATAGTTTGGGTCATAGTATTAGGTCACATCGAATATGTTACGACAGGGAGGTTGGTGGTGGAGGTAAGGGTACCAATCAAGGGGAAAGTGAGACACTCCAGCCTTGGATTCCTCACTTTGAAGTGGGGATGGTATTTGAGGAAGCTCAAGAGGGGAAGAGAAGTATGGAAGGGAAAAGGGTCTCCAGGGCAGATTCTGACTCCATGAACAGAGTGCTTATTACTCCTGAGCAGGACAATACAGCTGCTCTTCTTTCATTCAGCAGATCTTTATATATTGCTTACTGTTTTCCAGGGATTGCGCTCCTGGGGATATGGGCCTGTCATCATTAGTCACACCTACATCTCTGTTAAACATTTCCATCAGGCCGCATGTGCAAGGTGCTCCCAGGAAGCTCACTGAAATCTGCAGTGGCCTCTGAATTCTGTGGAAAAGACAAACTGCATATGTTTCTTCTATTCCTGTGCTCAGTGTTTGGAAATGAGCAGTTTCACATTGTTATGCAAATGCCAAGGTAATAGAATGTGTATAAATTACAATAGCTGCAATTACTCACAGGAAAATTTGTTGGTGCTTAGTTATGTTATTGTGTTCACTGCAGATTATACCTTGTTACTTTCTGTTTTTCTAATATACTTTACCCACTTAAGTTTTAAAATAGAAATGAAATGCTGGTGTATCATCATTTTGCAAGAAAGATATACATCTTTCTTATATTGCATCAGACAGGTTAATATGTTTTTGCATTTTATAACAGGGAACTTTATTAGCATGATGAAATTAATGCATGCAGGGCAGTATCTTCTGAACCAGTTGTTACCAGTAGATAAAGTCTGATGTGGTAATTGCTAACTGAATGTCGGATCAGGGTTATTACTGAAGTAAAATCATTCACTGTGGGATGATCAGAGCTACAATATTGTGAATGATAAAAGAGCCACATTCACTCTCTAGTTTTAATTAGCTAAAGAGGTGTCCTGGGTGGTTTTGAAAAGCTCATCTTATCAATATTGTTATTTGGAAATGATTTACAATACTGTAACAGGGTCTGCTAATGTTTGTATCATTAAAGGTCTATCAGTGCTTCCATTATGAACTCTAATGCTGAAGGCTTTGCAGACATGGCTTACATATTTATTTCAAAGGTCTCTGTGTGTGTGTTTAAAAACATTTTCTATGGCCTTAAAACCCCAGGAGTTACTGTTTATGGATGCACCATTACTTATCTTAGTCATTCATGACAATACCCAGCTTCAGTCCCATGAGAAGGTGTGAGTCTAATGATATTGGAAAAAAATGACTTCTCTCCCTTATCCATTGATCATTTCTGTTTGAAAGTGGGTCTTTGTTATCCTAGAAATCTGCATGAGCAGATCTGATATAACATAATTTATAATCTGTTGCCCTAACATACTTTCTGCTGCTTGATCACTAGGTTTGGTCTAATATTAATGCTTCAAAGATTAGTAAAGTTTCCAGAAGTATACATCTTATGATCTGAAGTGGTCCTGAGTGAAGAGTTTGTATTCATCAATTCCTAAATAAGTATAATTGGAAATATTTTTGAACAAAAATGTTCTTCAAAGGGCTATACCTCACTTTACAACAGCTATATTCCTGAAAAGTTTTTTGGCAAACAGCAGTTGTATAGGTTAAATCATGTACCTGATTATCTCCCAGGGTCTGCTCAAGTAATGTGGCTACTATAGTTTCCTAGGAAGTTGGGCCACTGGGTTTGTGCAGTACAATTCCTGGAGTTTTACATCTACCAGGTATCCATATCTCACAAAGGTTCTAGGGAACTGATAAACTTTCATAGAAGTTTGGTTTTGAACTTGAAGCAACCAAATGAATTAACCTCTTGTTTCTTTTCAATTAACATGTAATAATTATATATGTTTGTGCAGCACGAGATGTCCATTCATGTATACAATGTATACTGATTATGAATTATTCTTTTTATGATTTATAAGTAAGAAAAAAGAGATGGAAAGAATCAAGTATTTGTTGAGAGTCAAGTGTCCAATTAGTTAAAAGTCCCCAAATCAGAATATATCCTGTCACAGTGGTATTTCCTTTTGTTCACTGATGGCCTTGCATTGTCACTGGTAGTTGGGGAGCTTTCTGGTGGTTTATAGAGCATCTGTCACCCCGCTATTGACTTTGCTCAATGCTACTGTGGGGATGCTACTGTGAAGCCTCCTGGCTTTCTTCCTGGCTCTCAGGTGCAATCCTCTCCCACAAAAGAAATCTCAGTGGTGGTATCTTGAATATTAGTGTGTAGATTCTTGTATAAAATGTTTTTTTTCATATGGTGAGAGGTCCTAGAACTTGAACGACTTATGTTTCACAAAATGCTGTGTACGGACAATTCTGCAAAAGAACACATATGAGGCGGTGCACCAGTACAGTGGTAAGCTGTGCACCAGCTGATGGAAAGTGTGAAAATAAATTTTCACTTTTGAAACAAGGTAATTCTAATTACTAAGCTCCAAAATTATTTTCATAGGAGATTAAAAAAAAACCTGAGCAAGAAGCACTTTTATTCTTTTAAAGTATATACATATATTTCTGAATGTCAGCTATTACAAAATATGCCTTTTCATTAGGTGTGTTATTTGTAGTTACTAGAAATAACATGTTTCAGACTAGTCACAATCAACCTTTTTAAAACAAGTGTCACTATCAGGTTTTGTAGCCGGTGCGATATGAGGCCACATATAACACTTGTTTTAGTGTGATGTTAGGTACTGTGAAAACAAATGCAAAATATTTAGTGGTCCAAACAGTGCAAAAATTTAGATTTTTTCACTAGATTAAGTCCCAAATAGATAATCTTAGTGTATGAGTAGCTTTCTTTCAAGGGTTGAGTCAGAAGCCCAGTCCCTTTCCATCTCGCATCTCTGTTATGCTCAACGTAGGTTTTCCATTGTCTCTGTGTTTCCACTCCGTGGAAAGAGTGGCTGTGGATGGCATACTGATCCCCCTGCTACATTGGTCCACATCTTCCTCACACATATCCTGCTTGAAAGAGGAAGTCACATGGTCCCCTAAATTTAGTCATATTTGGCTAGGTATCCCTTTCTTAGCAAGAACTCTATGTTTTAGAAACAGGGAGCATGAATTTGGCAAAGTCAGTTTCATCTGCCACACAGCTTGCCCACCAATGACATTTGAGACACATGATGGTTAAAGACTAGTTTTGGAGGCTAAGAGATTGGACAAGTTTCTTCGGAGAGTGTATACATCAGCATTCATTCATTTGACACTGTTTGGCAATGACTTGGTGGAGATTGATTCACAGGGATATTCTAGGCAAGCTAATTGTAGTTTAAAAGATTTTTGCTCAATAATTACTTAGCATGGGGGTTGAAAAATATATACTCTTCAAAACGTATAACTATTTAGGTCCAAACTATGAATGTTGGTATATACAATGTACAAAGTAAATAGCTTTTTCGGAGACCTGCTAAAAGACATGTTAGATGCACATACACACATAATGTGAATGCATAATATTATACATTATTCAGTTATGGACTTGAGCAGGTTGTGACTTTCAGTTACTTGACTCTCAGTGGGATGATCCAGTAGGCTTTGGATATGATGGCTTTCTTCAAGATAAGGGACAACTTACATCACAGAAATCTCAGAGATAATTGGTTCAAAGAGAGCTGAGATGAGTTTTTTTTTTTTTCCATTTAAGGGTACTATCAATTTGAGTGCATTTCCATTCCTATTTAGTACTTACTATAAAAAGATGCTAAAAATTCAAAATGACCAGTATCATATTTCCAATTTATCTCAATGATATGTTAGTGCCATGGTTGTCCACCAATTATCCCTGTTTGACATTTTGTCACTTTTGGCCAGATTATTCCAGAGGCTTGCAACTTGACAGGATTTATTTATGGCCTCTAGAGAGGTATATTGCTTCTAGTACTGACAGAGCTAATCAATGCCTGAAAGAACTATGAGTCTGCCTCTACACAGCAAAGTGGTGCCTGGAGGGCATGTTGAGGTCACCATTCTTTTGAAGTCAAGGGGTGCCTGCAGTAGAGATCTGTGTAGCTACACCTTCTAAAGCAGTGCTCCTGAAATGGGGTGGCACTTTGGAATCACTAGAGGACCTGGTGGCTCTGATCATCCTGGGGTGAGACTTGGGCATTGACAGTTTCAACAACACTCCAGGTAATTTTATCAATCTCCCCTTTAAAAAACTTCCCTAGGTAATTCAGCAAGGGTTGAGAGTCATTGATGAAAACTGATGAGTCCTTTGGAGCATAGTTAAATGAGAGGAGATTCTTTTATCAGAAATTATCCACGATTTAGTATTCTACCAGCCATCATGAGCAAAGAGTTGAGGCTGACAGTTTGATTGTAGACAGTATCAATGTGACGCTAATATTACTCAGATGCACTATTCTCATCTCTGGGGAGTAACTTTAATTTAATAGTTTATGTTTAACCTGACAGTAAAAATATGAAAGTCAAATAGACTTATATATATTACCCAGAGATGAACTTTTTGTTATTTCTCTTCCATTAATATGAGATTTAATCAATATTGAGTGACTTCTGCATATATTAATCTTCTGCCTAATAAATAGGTGGATATTTGAACATTTAATCATTCATTAAGTCAAAATATTTATTTGTCCTTTTATAGATTAGGCACCAGAAGTGCCTTACAAGTCAGTATCTCCACAACTATAATTTAATGTGGATACAGACAAATCACTTTTAAAAATTACTGCTGGTACCTTAATATCTTTGGGAGAAATGTTTTGAAATGTCATGTGGTAGGCATTTGGATATCTTTTCTAACAAAGAAGTCTGCTAGTTTTTTATTTACTGGAAAAAGATATTGGAACAGTACTGTAATGACTAGAGATTCTAATATAATTACTTTACTGTGGCATGGCAATTCTAAGCCATTTGTAGTTATGGTGCATAATTTTCAAAGCAGAGAATTTTTGGTACATATATGAAGGACATAAAACATGAACCACAAAAGAAGATCAAGTAGAGTTTTTTTATGATAGAGAAAATTAAAGAAGTAAAACACTCAACAAAAGAGATTACTTAAAAGTTATGATACATCCGTATGATGGAATGTTATAAAACAAAGATTTTTAAAGGAAAATAGAGAAATTCTCATAATACATTATTTAGAGGAAAAGGCTGAATGTAATATAATAGTGATAGTATGATGCTTTCTAAGAAGCAAAAATATTCAAGTTTGACTGCTTTCTTCCATGCCCTGGGTCTTCAAGGTGATGGCAGTCGGGGAGAAGCAGCTTGCCACAGTTGTCCTGAATGCTTACCCAGACACAGGGAGTCTTAGGACTTACTTTTCTCAGGTCTGGGTTTCCCATTTCTGATGATTCTTTCCAAGCATGATGCTGGAATATCCTAGGAAAGAACATGATATGTAATAAAAAGACTTACTGCCTAGCAATGATTTGGGCCAAAGTCAGCTGGGAAAGTGAGAGGTCGGCAGAACCTCACAGTTCTTTTACCTAGCATAAGCCATCATTTCCACTCACCACATCATCCTTTCAGCTCCCTCCAAAACCTTCCCCTATGGGAAACTCACTGGACCGAAAATACTCTCACTGCTTACTAGTGTTTTCTTCACTTGTGGTTGGTCTTTCTTATTATAATTGTATAATATGAGTCTCTGTTTTTAAGTGTGATTCCCTGGATCCTTAGCATTAGCATCATCTGGGAATTTTAACATTTGAAAACTTTTACTAGTTGCTGTGTTTTAGATGCAATTTGTCTCTGAGGGTTTCATGTGTTGGAGGCTTGGTGCCCAACGTAACAGTAGAGGTCATGGACTCTTTAAGAGGGAAGGCTGGTAGGGCATAGGATATCATCTTTGGAAGGGATTAATGTTTTTCTTGGACAGGGGTTTATTTGCGGAGAGAGCAAATTGTTAAAAAGTGAGGTTATCCTAGACACTGGACTCCTTCTGCATGCAGATGATTCCCTTTCCTCTTATTCATCACATTGTGATATAGCCAAGGTGGTGCTCACCAGAGGCCAAACAGATGAGGTTGCCTGATCTTGGACTTTCAGACTCCAAAACTGTGAGCTAAATAAGCCAGTTTTCTATATAAGTACCCAGCCTCAGGTATTTGCTACAGCCACATAAAGCAGAGTAATATAGAAAATTGGTATCAAGGAATGAGGTGTCACCATAACTCTGTATATAAAAATGTAGAAGTGGCTTTGGATAAAGGGAAGAAGTTGGAAGAGTTTTCAGGATCAAAGTAGGAAAAACCTGTATTTCTATAAGCACAGATTTGGAGTCATTCTGGTAAGGGCTGAGAAGACAAAAGACTAGAAAACTAGTCTCAGATGGAAACAAAGAATAAACCACCCTTGTTATATGGCTGTAAATAACTTATTGTAATGTCCATGCCCTAGAGTTTGTAAGGCCAAGAGAGATGAACTGGTATATATGGCTGAGGAAATTTTAAAATAACAAAGCATTCAGGCTGCTACATGTTTATTATTGGCCACTTTTTATAAAGATTTTCAGTGAGACCCAGTAGTGAAGAAAACAGACTAAAGATTTGAAAAATCATAGCCTGCTTATATAAATTAGAATGAGAAAGAATGTGTGGGGAGGGATGGTATAGCCAAATGACTAAGAGGGAGCCATGTGCAATTTTCGATGTGAAGATAATAGAGAAAAAAGGCTATTTTTTTTTTTTTTTTTTTTAGGAAGCCCCTGAGTATGTGCAGAGGTTCTCTGCCCAGGGCCAACTCAGGATCACTTGTTTTAGAGAAGTGCTCTGAAGTTGCCCAGGCAGAGTCATGCCACTGATAGGAGGAAGTAGCAGATAGTAGTGTCCATGTGGTGCTGTGGTGCTGATTGTGCTGCTGTGCAGAGAGCAAGAGACTGGGGTCCTGGTGGCTTCCACTGAGATTTCAAAGGACGGCCAGGGAGGCCAGTGAGAAGTTGCCAAAGAGGTGGAGTCACCACAGAATGTCCATTGGGATGATGCCTAGTGGAGCTGTGGAGTGTAGCTGCACGTGTAACTCCATGATAGAGCCAC